>OZ024855.1:2874990-2992490 GCA_964017155.1 Oasisia sp. SBJ-2009
ACCTGTTCAATGGGACACCAGCTCGGCTTTTCTCAAAAGCACCCAGCTATGTTGCTAAATTATTAATAAAATTAGAAACATTACAAAAGAGTAAATCCACTACTAATGGCCAATGGCTCAAGGAAGTAAATTAACACAGTGAGGACCTCAGAACCAGGGATGTGATGCACTTACCACAGTTCACTGTTAATGTATTAACATATAAGTCAGGTTTACGCCCACCTCTATATATAGGTCAGTTTACACTGACCTACATTTTCGCTGCAATATGCAGGCATATGTCCCTGGCAGTTGTTTCATGTCAGCTCTAAACATCCTGACTGGGTCATTAGACTTTCCTACCTTTAGCAGTCATTTTCATTTTGACAAACTTGTCTTGGTTGCTTAATTCCATAGCAGTCCCAGTTGACTGTGTTCTATCCAGCTTCTGTCTTATCTGCTGTGAAACTCTCGGAGGATACAGTTGATGTTGCCGATACTACCGACTATCTCTTACTGGCCCTGGTCAGTCAACTACACTAAGACCTCCAGCAAACAACTAAACCGATAACAGCATCAACTTGCACTGGTGTTACTGATCAATTCTATGATAGTCTGATTCCAGAAAATCTCTGTATGACTTATGATTACATGCTCCAAAGATTATTTTCTAGTGCTCATCTTACTTCATTGATGTCAGCATATGCGCACATTTATTCACAGTTTGAGGTTAGTGATATTTTTTAGGAGATTATTATTCTATTTCACTTAGTCTTGGGTCAAACTGGTATGCAGGTATTGCAGTACCTCAGGTATTGCAATACCTCAGGGAGTTTGACGCCCCTGCCATGCAGAGTTGTAAACCACTGCCTTGTGGTATAGGTTCTTGTCAGAACCGAAGGCTAAGGGAGCAAACCCTAACCAGAAAACCATGTCACTGTGGCAGCATCAAGGGCGGTTGATGTTTGGAACTCCCAACATCTCTCGACCAGCCACTGCAGGGACAAATAGTTTGCGCCTGTCTTGACATGTTCTTGCCGGTGTGAGACCTCTATTTGTTCCCCGAGAGAGTGTCGCTAGTAACTTGCAAAAGCCAGCGGTACTTCAAAAGTTTTTGCTAGCAGCTTCCATGAAATGTACAACTGCACGAAACATGATACCGGATCGGCCGTCGCCCGGGTTACCAAGGACCGCGCTGCTCGACCTCATCTTCCGTCGACAGTGGAAAATCAGCTATGAAGAAGAAGACAAAGAAGACAACTACTGACAATTGGACAATGGAACGTCAGGACTCTCCTCGACCGAGAAGGAGCTAACCGACCAGAAAGACGTACAGCACTAGTAGCAATGGAACTTGCCAAATACAACATCGACATCGCCGCCCTATGTGAAACAAGGTTCTCAGAGTCTGGTAGTCTCGACGACTTGGAATACTCTTTCTTCTGGAGTGGCAAACCCGAAGGAGAAAGAAGGGAGGCGGGAGTGGGCTTTGCTATCAAAAAGGATATCATCACAAAGCTGACAGAAATGCCACGGCCAGTAAGTGACAGAATCATGACGATGAGACTACCTCTGAGCAAGGACAACTTTGCTACAATTATCAGCGTGTATGCTCCGACAATGACAAACCCAGATGAAAACAAGGAGGCCTTCTACAACCAGCTCGCAAGTGTGCTCTGGGGCATCCCTCATACTGATAAGCTACTGCTGATAGGAGACTTCAATGCGAGGATAGGAAGAGACAATGACAAGTGGCCCTTGGTCATGGGCAAACATGGGATTGGGAAATGCAACTCCAATGGCGAACTTCTACTGGCTCTGTGCTCTGAGTTTGAACTGATAGTGACGAACACCATGTTCAAGCAGAAGGATGAACGCAAGACCACCTGGATGCATCCTCGTTCCAAACACTGGCATATGATAGACTTCATCATCATGAGGTGTCGCGATAAGATGGACATCCACAGTACCCGAGCCATGCGTGGAGCAAACTGCTGGACCGATCACCAGATGCTGAGATCAAAAGTGGCTTTCAGAATACGACAAAAGCACAACAGGCAAGGGACAAATAAGCCGACCAAGCTCAACACTGCAAAACTAAGTACCATCAGCCATAGGGAGAGTTTTGAGCAGGAGATGGACAGTGCTCTCGCCCACTGGGAGGAGAAGGAAAACTCAACACCAGACGAGGAATGGGCAGCTCTGCAGCAGGTTGTGTACAACACAGCCAAGACATATCTTGGCAAGCCAGACAGAAAACACCAGGACTGGTTCGACCCCAACGACCAGGAGCTACAGACTCTTATGAGCAGAAGAGATCAAGCCCACATTTCCCAGCATTCCGAAGCCACCAATACTTCCTCCTCGACCTCCGCCGGTACGTACTCATTGACTGCCACCGGCACACACTCATTGCTGCTTCGTGTCGCAACTGGCCACTGCCTGAAGTTTGTCAAACCAGTAACCAGAGTACAACATTACAGCTGTTGTATTGTGATTGGTTCAGTTTCAGTTTAGTCTGTGTGGGATTATTACTGTGGTGCAATCCCCTCAGACATCCTGCACATAAATTTATATTTTAAGCTGAGACTTATCTGTATTACGAAGAGATCAAGCCCCTTCAGTAACAACATGAAGGGCTTCTACAATGGACTGAAGGAAGTGTGGGGACCCAAAAAGAAGGGACCTGTTCAACTAAAATCAACAGACGGAATGGAAACCTTCTCTAACAGCAAGAGAGTTGTGGCAAGATGGAGTGAACACTTCCAGAAGCTACTCAACGTCCCTGGCGACATAGATCACGAAGCTCTGGACAACATCCCGCAACGCATTACCAAGACAAGCCTTGATGAGATTCCAACTATGGATGAGATGGCTAGAGCAATCGCCAGCCTGAAAGATGGCAAAGCACCTGGAGGAGATGGAATTCCTGCAGAAGTATGGAAGCATGGAGGGGACAATCTGTTCAGCAGACTGCACCAACTAATCACCAATGCCTGGGAGATGGGTTCTGTACCACAAGCATGGAAGGATGCAAGCATTATAACCATCTACAAGAAAGGTGATCGAACAGACTGTGGGAACTATAGAGGAATCTCTCTTCTTTCCATAGCAGGCAAGATCTTCGCCAGGATCCTCCTCAACAGACTATCTACCCACCTAACACCAGAGGTAGTTCCGGAGACACAATGTGGCTTCAGAGGTAACCGGAGCACCGTGGATATGATATTTTGTCTCCGACAACTACAAGAAAAGTGCATTGAGCAGGACCGACCACTGTACATGGTATTTGTCGACTTCAGTAAGGCGTTCGATACAGTTGGGAGGACCGGACTATGGCAGCTACTGAAGAAGTATGGCTGCCCAGAGAAGTTCACAACAATGATCGAGGCACTACATACCGGAATGATGGCGACTGTTAATGTTGGAGGGGAAGTCTCGGAATCGTTCAGGGTCACAAATGGGGTCAAGCAAGGCTGTGTACTGGCGCCCACGCTCTTTTCCATCTTCCTATCAGCAATGCTCGACAATGCTTTCCGAGACATGAGGGATGGCATCTACATACAGTCCAGACAGAGCGCTGACCTATTCAACATCGCACACTTCAGAGCGAAGACCAAGACTACATGGATACTGATGAGGGAGCTGCTATTCGCAGATGACAGTGCACTGGTTGCACACTCTGCTGAAGAGATGCAGAAAATAGTGGATGCTTTTTCCAATGCGTCAAAGAAGTTCGGCCTGAAGATTAACATCAAGAAGACCGAGGTGCTGTACCAACCCAACTCTACAAGAACCCGAGAGGAGGATATCATGGTTGATGGAAACAAGCTGAACTCTGTTATAGAATTCACCTACCTCGGAAGCACTATATCAAGTGACGGATGCATTGACGATGAAATACAGAGGAGGATGGCCAAGGCTAGTGCATCTTTCGGCCGACTACGCCAGAGACTCTGGAACAACCACCATGTGTCCATGCGGGTTAAAGGCAAGATATACAGTGCAATTGTGCTGTCCACCCTCCTATACGGAGCCGAGGCCTGGACAGTGTACAGACGACAGGTGAAAAAGTTGCATGCCTTCATGATGCGACATCTGCATTCGATCATGAGGATAACCTGGATGGACAAAGTGACAAAGAAGGAAATACTCGAACGGACAGGGCTGCCATCTATGGAAGATCTTCTGATCAGAAAGAATCTCCGGTGGACTGGACACCTCATGAGGATGTCATCAGACAGGCTACCGAAGCAGGTTCTCTACTCCCAACTGTGTTCTGGTCACAGAAAGAGAGGGCGCCCTCGTCTCCGGTTCAAAGATACCATCAAGGGAAACCTGAAGCTGAGAGACATAAAGATCGACTCCTGGACATCACTCTCACAGCAGAGAGACAAATGGAGAGCAAGAGTCAAGTGATGGAAGCAGTCTTTGTCGCTTCGCGACCGACAGCATGATGATGATGATGATGATGGGTCAAACTACTGTGGTTCATAATGCAATGCAAAAGGAAAACATGAATGATGTCAGCAGGGTGAGTTTAGACACAGGATATATAATTATATTTCTTTGTTCATGGTATTATAGCAACCGTGGGAACATTCCAGTTTTGTAGGGGTGCGCATTATATAACAAAACATAAAAAGAACTTTCTGGTCCCATTCCCTGCAAATTGTCACTAATGTTGTAACTGTAGCATAACAATCCACATCCCACGTTATATCGGGTATATTTTCATTTGTACACCTGTTGTCACTATACCTTTGAGATTTCTCTATAGTCTATGACTATGTTATGACATCGAATACGTGGTCTAGCTGTGTCAGAGTGACAGTGACACTGACAGAAACTCACCTAGATTCATGCCAGCCAAATAGTCATCCAATTCTATGCTGATGTCGCTGTCAGATTCGACGACCATGAGTTGGTCGTTTCCATGGTTAGATTGGTGATCGATTTGTCCCCGACCCCTCTCCTGATCAGTCCGTACCCCTCGCCCAGTCCCTGACGTTTGCCAGACAGGGTGAACGTCTTCGCATCGGTCCCGGAACGCCATTAAACCCTTTCGCGCCTGTGCGTATCACATAACTCGACCTGGACAGCACACCGAGTTGTCTAGCGGTTGACACCTCTCCCGCTGACGGCTGTTGTGCAAAAAAACTACGACACAACAACTCTCATTGTCTGTTTATCAACAACTTCCGCTCGACAAGTCGGCCAAGTCTCGTCCACAACGTGAAGTTGCATGTGAGTTGGCGCCACCTAACGTTACATTCTTAACTATGATAGGCGCCTCAACAATTCGCCAGATGGAGACACTGTCAGAAAGAAAAGGTGCGTACTTATTGCATATGACCATCATTAGCGCGACGCGCGTTCGATCGTGATGACTGACTGCCATAAATGATATGTTAATAATATTTTAATTTAAGAGCAGTGTTATGTAAATGTCGATGTATTTAAGAACATTATCCAGACTTTGCACTATTTCACTTGTTAGATATAAATAGCCCTTTTGCACGTATTACCCTGTTGACATGCAATAATTACTGTGAGTCTCATTACTGACACTGTTCTGACATATTGCACCCTAAAAGAACAAAACTATTTTGTTCTGATTGTTCCTGTTTTCCCGCCTGTATCCTCAGCTTGTTGAGGCTAGGCGATATCCGGAACAAGAAGAGAAGAAGAAGAACATTGACGGGAGACCGCGACCGGAAGAGGTGCAATACAAAAAATATAAGTACCGAATACTTGAAGTATGTACCATTTCGTTGTTGACAAATATGGTGAAACCGAATGTCAAGCCCCGGTCTTCGAAATCGAATCGTAGCATAAAAATAACGACTTCATCTTGCGGTTACGTCGGCTCGCCAGCTATGAGAATCAACTACAGTGAAGCTCGACATAGAAATGTCCGTCCAAGCGATGCGAATGAATATAAAACGGCCAACGAGTATGCGGACGCTGTGCGCCAATGGATGTGGCAGTATCAAATGTGGAATCAGATGAATTGGTTATACATGACGATGCCAATGTATGCGTCTTGTATGCCTGGCATTTGGCCGGGCCAGCAGCTAGCCCCTGGTGTCAGTATTCCAGGATCGATGGGTCTCCAAGAACCACGTCCTAATGGGGTACCTCCCCAGCAGACGACGCGTCAGCAAAGCCAAAGGACGAGAAGTAGGTCTAGACTCTACTAGACTCGAGTCTCTAGTAGTAGTAATGCAATGCCAAGGCAATGGCTATAATTATCATTATGGCTATTATCATAAATTATGAGTATGTAATAGCTAATATAGGTGCTGATGAATCCATCAGTCATGGCAGTTCTGACGAGTCTGCCATTTCAGTAATAACAACTAGAAGCCCTAAAACCAAACAAGGGATCAGGACCTGATCAGATGAAATCCCAGCAAGAGTATCATACTCCACCGGCAAACTCCCTCACACCTGGGACACACCTGTTGTCGCACCAATATGCAAGAAAGGCAGTAAAAGCAATCCATTTAACTACAGGCCAATTTCTTTAACATGTATTCTATGCAAGTTGATGGAGCATAATTCTTAGCCACATGTGGAAACACCTCAATGCTAACAACGTTATCCGCCATCACCAGCATATATCACGTTACCACAACACATCATAACCCCATGCTCCCACCCGTACACGAAACAGCAATCCTAACAAGTATGTACAAATCCACACCCATCATGGCATCAATACATATGCATACTCTTTCTACCTGAGAGTCATAAGAGCATGGAACCTACCCCCCCCCCCCAGAAGTTATAACCATATTGACACTACCCCTATTCCAACAAACCCTCAGTACCATCCGTCTTAATGCTCCAGGCTGTCTCCAGCCCACCTCACCAGACTACAGCTTAAATTAGATACAAAGACTGTGTTTAATCTGCACAAACTATTACACTTGTTTACACAGTTACTCATTTAAGTTTTTATTATTTTTCTTCTAAATTCACTTTCATGTTCATGTATCCTTAGCATTGCTCACTGTACCACACAACTCCTATGTTAGCCCCCAGAAGGGGCTGTGTGGAGTTTACCTACCAAAGGACCAAATTCATCCACAATAATCTGTAACTATATAATGCAAACTAACACATATTCCATCAACTATGAATACCCCATATGTTCAACAATTTGTTTAACATTCACACTTTTATGCCTGAAAATTGCATTCTAGCTCATCACAACAAATCTGATGAAAGATATAAAACTTATTTTGAAAATAATAAAATTAAGGTCAAATTATCAGGATGTGAGCGCAGTGGCTCAGGAGTAGAGCTTCGGACTATCGACTACGAGAACCCGGGTTCGAATCCTGGCTGCGGCGTTAAAACCTTGGGCAAGTTTTTTTCACTCTACATTGCTCCAGTTCACTCAGCTGTTTAAATGAGTACCTGACTATAGACAGTGGTGGATATGTGTACGAGCAGCCTTCGCACATTAATTGTAGCATATGGCTGGATGCTTCCCAGAGAAGCCGAGATGGTATTTGAGTGAACAGGTCTGTCAGTGAAGTAAAGTGTAAAGCGCTTTGAGCGGTCCTGAGGACTGGATACTGCGCTATATAAGAACTGCTTTTACCTTTACTCATGTGCTAGTTTTGATGCATGTTTTGACATAGAAAAAATCAGCCAATTCTAAGAAGATGTGGTGGAGTTACCTACTGGAGTACAGATGTTCTTTTTGCAGTGACCATATGATGGAATAAATTGTATTCATAGTATATTGAATTCTAAAATATACACATCACTGTGAAATAACTTAGTAACTGTGTTAGTATTGTTAAAAAATGATTAATACTACATGATGACAAACTTTGTTTTAGCCGAGGTGTTCCGCATCCCATCTTTGTGGAGACGTGTCGCAGCGGAATTGATTGATTTCTTCCTCATGTTCATCATCAAGTTTGCTGTGACAGTGCTCGTTGTAGAGTACCTAGGAATAATGCAAGTATCCATAGTCTTCTTCCAGTCTTTACCCTCCGATATGACGAGCGAGGTGGGCCACCTTGCTGTTTTTCTAAGCCACCTCACCCAAAATGTCCTGCTATAAACATATTTACATGCAGCTATCTTGTAGTTATGCATGCATTTGTTTCCCTTCTATATTATTATAACAGGGAATTTGCTGAAACACACTTCAGAATGCAAAGTAGTTTTTAAAATAATTCTGGTGTCATGCCTTATGACCAACATTTGTCACATCAGGTCTACAGTGCCTGGTCATCACATCCTACCACCTCATCCATCATTTTACTCAGGGGAAATACTGATTGTTCTGATTAACTGCTTTTCTCAATGACTACTCTCAGCCTCTCACGTGCAAGAAGCAACAAAATGTTAGCATGTGGCATACTCAGAACTCTACATAACAACCTTTTGAGTGGTTCAGTCCCAAGTTCAACCACTGGAGAAAACAATCTAAAAACCAGCCCAGTTGGCACATAGAGCACTTGCACAAGTTCAATTCGATACATGCTAAACTAATGGAGATGTGGTTCCACATGCGCACACATGTACATGCACACGCACGTGTGCACGTCCGCGCACACACACACACACACACACACACACACAGAAACACTGTTTATAATAGACACTGTTGTACAATTGATGACCTACCTATATTTGTTGTAAATTGAGGACACAGACAAACTTATTAAAATATTTTATTTCAGTGACATGGAAAAACATGATTTTACACTGCTACTTCAAAATGACATAGATTACAACGTGGCGTGGACCATGACAACAGAGCTGGTTGCCATGGAAATCATCAACCGAATCTTCATTACGTTTTCTGAGGTATCAGATTTTTCATATTGCTGAGAAAAAACAATGCCACTGTAAACATTTATATAACATAATTTAGGTACAACACCATTTTTTCTCTAACATTCCCAATTATCTATAAGAATGTACAGTAGCAGTAAGTTAAAGTAAGCTTATGGATTTTCTTTCTCAGTAATTTGTATATTGTTGTCATTATATGTTCTATCTAGTACAGAGTGAATATTAAAATGTATATCACAGTTCTATTTCGTGTTTCACATTTCCTCTCGTAATGATTTGACCTGTGCATGACAATACACATATTGGTGCATGAGTGTGTGTGTCAAGTATTTTTTGTAACAAATAAAGCATTTAGCAGTTGAAATATGGACTAACATTTTACTCAACGGCATAAGAGAATTTGTGTTCAAACCACTGCAGCAAAAACGTTGATGATCCATGTGATGTCGTTGTGTTTTGCTGATAGTTGTAACAACTCACTGTTTTCGTTGGTAGACAATGTGTCTTCGCCAAGGACTGGGTGACAGTGTAGGTGGCAGCACCCCTGGCAAGGGCATCATGGGATTGAAGGTGATACTCTGCGACGACATTGTTGATTTGCCAGGAAATAAGGTTCGAGTCATCCCAGCAACTGATATTGGATTCTTCAGGTAAGTTTGACTAAAGGTACATGTCTAGACAGTCATTATTATCATAACATTTTGTTGTAGTATGTAAGCAAAATAGATATGTGAAAAAAAAATTATTTGCAATTAAATCATGTCCAAAATACATTATTTAACAGATGATACAGAGAGAGAGGTAAACAGAGAGAGATAAGGAGGAAGCGCGAGAGACAGACAGACAGTCACAGGGAGAGAGGTAGACAGAGAGAGATAAGGAGGAAGCGCGAGAGACAGACAGACAGTCACAGGGAGAGAGACAGACTGGTGACAGACAATCAGAGAATCATTACAATCCCAGATACGTTTGACACGTATTTCTTGACTGAAAATATGTCTATAAACGTGTGTGTTTCAGTGCTCTCATCCGGTCGACCATCAAGAACTTCTCGCTGACCTTCTTCTTCCCCGTCTGCTTCACCGTCTTCTTCTTCCAACACAACCGTGCCGCGTACGACATCATCGCAAACACAATCGTTGTAGACGCCACCGAGGACGAGATCTGGCCGGCCAGATGAAATGTTCACATCAACGGTCTCACAATGACAATGATGGGCAGACTGCCCACTGTGAAGTGACTTACCTTTACTTACATAGCAGGTGTACCCTGTGTAATGGGTGTCCAGTGAGACAGGAAGTATACATCGCATGGGTGCATGTTTTTACATGTGGGTCGTTTGGTGATCGTCAAACATCATGTCAGTGTATATGTGGAGTGTCATGTTTGTGTTTAAATTGTCGTTTAATCAGTGGAAGCCTACCAAATAATAATGTATAGCTCTGGACCCAAATAATTGCCCTGAGGCACTGTACAATGGTTATTACAAATAAATTAATAACAAGACGTTTACATTTTAGATACTGACATGTTAAAAAGTGCAATAATTACATCTTAAAAAATCAAAAATATTGTTAGTAATGATTAAAACTAATAAACATATAGAAATAACTACAACTCAATTAGAATAATAAGTAAAAAATTATGGATAATTATGTTAAAATAATTGATAAAAACATGGGTCTTGAAATATTGAAGTGTGAGCCCACATGGCATTGTTTTTCTTTTGAAGCAGTGACAATACAGCTGAGTTTGGATTAAATTGTTATATTTATGGTATTTCCAAGGAAGCGTCTAATAGCAATCTGTAAGTTGACACATGTGACACATGTTTGAATAGTTAAAATGTGCATGTGTGCGTCCACTGTGTCTAGTAAAATTTTCAGCGACAAAAAGCTACGTTAACAATCTGTATTACATATCAAAGTACAGTATAACAGTACATGTGTATGTTATTTATTTATGTGTTAGCCAGTTGATAAGGTTGGTGTGTGACAATGACATGATTCCTGGTGAACCTCCTGTTTGGAAGTGTCACCGGGGGAAAAAGACTGAATACTCCCAACTAGAGCTGATCCATATACCAGTATACCGCTCAACCAGTATTGGTTTTGAAACCAGTTTTGAAACACAATATTCCTTCTCTTCTTTTCAAAAAACACATCCATAAGAGCAGATGGCGTTGTCCCAATAAGCCACAGTGTGGCGCCACTGTTAAGTAACATTTCCTGCTTCATACAGTATACTGCATATCATGTGTCACATGAAATATGTATAGTAGGTACCACGTACCATATAGACGCAAATGGTAGACATCTCTTCTAACTATTGACTTAAGTTCCCCAAACAAAGTTACTTTTACATCATGTTGATTATAACAAATCACTAACCACGCAATCGTTGTCGTCACATGGAATGTATTGTTTGTATTGGTTATGGTGAAATAAAGCAGTTATTCATTGTAAAGTGCAATTGTATGTCTGTGGTTGGGTTGTTGGTTCTCAGAATAGTATTTTTCATTTTACAGTCTAGTTCATGTGTATAGTTGGATGGCACTTGACTCAAGTTCATGTCAACAGTTGTATGAATATTTACGTCATTTACTAAAAGCGTATTTTAATTATATTTGTTACAAAACTGCCACGTTCTCATGAAGAAATTATGTAATTTGTAACTGTTTTGCTTTTAAGCATCAGTTGATGCTTTTCTGTCAAACTATGGATACCTTCTACATCTGTGGAAGATCTGGTTTATTTATGGTTGAATCAGATTTTTAGGTTGTTTAATTAAATCTTGATAAGTTGTCCTTGTCACATCAAATTGTGTTATCCCTGTCTGCAGTTATGTAATGTATATTTTGTAATATCTATGTTGCCTTGCTGTATTGTTACATTGTACCAGTTCTTAGTACCTGAATGTGTTAATAATTGACAGCACCAGCTGAGTGACATCCTCCCACCAGGCACACTTCCAGTGAACCTGTGCCTGTGTCTGTCTTCTTTTCTTTCTTTATTTAATATTTACGGTAATCTTAAAGATTTTGGTAACAAATAATTTTGTTCAATGTTTGTAAAGTTGCTTCTACATTACAATCATTTAGATGTTCTTGTGTAATCGTGGATTCAGTGGAAGGACATTTTACTCTTTTGTCGTTGTGTAATGGTAACAAAATATACTGCCAATATATATAATTATGTGTATAATATATATGTATATACTGCATTCAAAATTCTGCTTGCCTGCAACGACTGGATTTGACACCAGACAAGTGAAACGTTTACTACTTGGTGTTTATGGAACAACTTAGTTAGGATGTAGGGAGCACTGTTCTTCTCAACTAAACCTACAAAGTATCACCTTTTACACGTTATCAACACACACTGTTCAACTGTAAAATTAGTTACAGTTAAGTAGGTTTTGAAATGTAGTTGTTAGGACAAGTGAAATTGTTCTACTTCTCAGTACAACTAACACAATTGATGAATTTCAAACCCAGACATATATATATATTATATATATATGTATATATATAAAGCCAATTCTCTTAGAAAATTGAGCCAAAGAGTTTGTAGTTTACTATCTTTGGTTCCCTGTTCACATGTTGAAAAGGTCAATTGTGTTGATTAACAGTTACTGGGGCATATCAACTGCCATGTAGTATTACTTCCTCTTTTTTAAACCAAGCAAGTCAATAGTTTCATAAGTTAGATAAAAAAATTAATAAAGATGATATCAATTATGTACCCTAGAATGCTTCTCATTTTTATGGAAGGTGGTACAATAAGTAACCAAGTGTGTTGATCTAGCCATTTTATGATATGTTGATTTTTTTTTTCATTCATGATGTGCATATATTGCAATAAAATATAACTTAGATATTGTTTTTGTTACTGAGTGTTTGCAAATGTTGTTTTGTGGACGTGAATAAAGGTGTATTAACATTGTTTCAAAGGTTGCTTTATTTAACGTTTTTCTAAAATCACAGATTGTTCAAATGTAGTGAACAACTCAAGTTGATAAAATATGTTGACTTTGTTAAAAATAAATACACGTAGCATTTGTGTTATTGGCAATAACTAATAGTAGAGCACTGGTTTCAAGCCAGTAATTTCACATATCTTATTTACACTGTTCCCTTAGCAGTAATGTATGTCTTCTAATTCCAGACCCAGTTCCTAAATATGTATTTCTGCTGATACTGATAAGTTCTATTGTGTCTGCTCATAATTAGCCCTTCAGGTGGGCTCAACCATAATCCGAGGGCAAGAGAGCAAAATGTTCATGTTCTTTTAAATAAACCCAACTTAAGTTTAATTGTAGCAGTAAAAAGCCAAGTCAAATACTTTCCATTTTCAGGATATATTACTATATCGGTAAAAGAAAAGAAAATCATACATCGAGACATCTAGTTTATTGGCATAAGTATAGTGTTTTGCTCATACAACAACAAGCAGACCAGTGTTGGGGAGTCTTGTTATTGCTAACTACCTCACAGTGACAACTGACTCAGAAACCTCTACATACATTCTACAGAGGTAAATGCCATCATCTTTTGTTTGCTAAGTTAAGCCAGGAGGTCCATAATAAAATGCCTATGCTGCCCTCAGGAGAGACACTGCTAATGAATGCTAGGACCTTGTGAGGAACTGTGACAGTTCAACTTGAAAGACAGCCTGGAGACTGGTCACTGTCAGGACCATGGGGGACGGACACCTGTCAGGACCATGGGGGACGGACACCTGTCAGGACCATGGGGGACGGACACCTGTCAGGACCGTGGGGGACGGACACCTGCTGCCACGTGTCTTCTTCAGTAATTCTAGCACTGTTGGGTGAAAGACACAGTAAAGTTGCAATGAATGGGTATATTTTGAAGATTGAAAACATCTGGTTTGATGTATATGGTGGTTTGCAATGAAGACAATCATTTTGGCAGGCATTACATGACATCGTGAAACGTTACTAAAAAGGAGCAAGAAAAGTCAACGACCAGGGAGATGCAACACGGAGGAGCTACTCTGAGGCAGTGATTGAGGGGGCATCAAGAACAGAAAGGGTGTTTATGGGCGACTCAATTTTGAGAAAGACAGACAAGACTTTAAACAAAGGCGAAGATGTTGTTGTTTGTCTTCCGGGCTCTCGGATAGAGAATGTGACAGAAAGGGTAGGGAACGTGTTGGGGCATGGCCAGGGAGGATCTATATTAGTACATGTAGGGACGAACAATGCAGACAAGGAGGGGACAACTAGAATAGTGCAAAGATACAGACAGTTGGTAGGGAAGCTGAAGAAGACAAGAGTTGAGCAGATTATTCTCTCAGGAATTTTGCCAGTGATGGGAGGAAGGGGTGTAGCCTATAGAAACTGCAAGAGGATGGCAATCAACGTTCTAGTAGAGCAGATGTGCGAAGAAGAAGGAGTTGGATTTGTAGATTTGTGGGGATACTTTGTGGGAAAAGAAGATATGTATATGAGAGATGGCCTCCATCTAAGCGGAAAGGGCGCAGCAGTTTTCTCCGAGAACTTGCTTCGATCTATGGACAGTGGAACAGATTTCAGTTATTTAAACTAGATTCGCAGGGGGGATTCACAGAGAAGCCAAATACTGGAGGCACAGATAAGGACAGCACAGATAAAACGGCAAAGAACAGTCTGGAAAACTCTACCACATTTGGTTATAAATGTGTTTGTTTAAATGCAAGGAGCATAGTAAACAAAAGAAATGAACTAAACATTATGGTAGAAGATACTGACCCTCACATAATAGGTATAACTGAATCTTGGGCCACCCCCGACATATCAGATGCCGAATTAGGAATGACAGGATATGTCATGTTTAGGAAAGATAGAATAGGGAGAAGGGGAGGTGGCGTTATTTTATATATTAAAGAATCCATCCAGGCTTACGAAATAAAATTAGAAAAAGAAGCAGAATGTGAAGAAGCTGTCTGGTGTAACATAGTTTCAGGAAACTCAACGTTAACTGTTGGGTTAGTTTATCGAAGTCCAAACATAAACACAGAAGAGAATGAGAAAATACAAAACGCTATAAAGGAAGTCAGTAAACGGGACTGTATAATTATGGGGGATTTTAACCATGGGCGTATACAGTGGAAATCTCTACAGAGTACTGGGAGTGAAGATCAAAAGTTTTTAAATTTAGTACAAGACAGTTTCTTTATTCAACATGTGTTAGAACCAACAAGGGGTGAGAACGTGTTGGACATAGTGTTGAGCTCACAGAAGGAATTTATTGATAATGTCAGGATATGTGAGCCACTGGGATGTAGTGATCACAACCAGATATATTTTATCATCAAAGTAAAAGGAGAACAGAATCGAAAAATACGGTACAGGAAAAATTTTCACAAAGGAAGATATAAGGACATGAGGAAATATTTAGCAAAGATAGACTGGAATAACACACTGGAGAATAAGACAGCAAAAGAATGTTGGAATATCTTAAAGAGTGAAATTGACTGCATTGTCGAAAAATTTGTCCCCTTGAAAAAACAAGGGAAACGGTCAAAAAAGAAACACTTATCAAAAGAAGCCATTAGAAAAATCAAATACAAGCAAATGATGTGGAAGACATATAGACATAATGGAAGTGAAGAAGACTATGCCACTTATAAAGAAGCACTTAACCAAGCTACAGCTGAAATTAGAAATTCAAAGAGAAGCTATGAACAAAAATTAGCTTTTAATATAAAACATGACAGCAAGAGTTTTTATGCGTATGTTCGAAGTAAACAGAAAGTTCAGGATAAGGTCGGACCTCTAGAAGATAGTGATGGAAAAATAATAACAGAGGGATTCTTAATGGCAGAAAACCTAAATGAATACTTTAGTTCGGTATTTACCAGGGAAGATATTAGTGCATTACCAGTACCAGAGACTAAATTTGAAGGGAGAGAGTCAGACTATTTAGGACAACTAATTGTAACACCAAAAATGGTAGCTAAGAAAATAAGGGACATGAAGGATAATAAGTCACCTGGAGTGGATGGGATTCCTCCCAAATTACTACTGGAAATTGTAGAACAAATTAGCACACCACTTGCAACAGTGTTCAATTTGGCATTAGAGGAAGGAGTAGTTCCGTTAGAATGGAAAGAAGCAAACATCATACCATTATTTAAAAAAGGATCAAGAAGCAAGTCAGAGAACTATAGACCAGTGAGTTTAACATCGGTGATTTGTAGTAAACTATTAGAAAGACTAATTAAAGAGCACTTGGTTGATTTTCTTGTTAAAAATAACTTGATTAACCCATCTCAACATGGGTTTCTAAAAGCGAGGTCATGCTTAACAAATATCTTATGTTTTTTGGAAGATGTCACAAAGTGGGTAGATGAGGGATCACCAGTAGATATAATATACTTAGATTTTAAAAAAGCTGTTGACAAAGTGCCACATCAAAGATTACTACTTAAACTGAAGGCCCATGGCATAGGCAATGTTATGATTAACTGGATAGAAAAATGGCTTATTGATAGAAGACAAAGAGTAGTAGTTGATGGGGAGGTTTCAAACTGGAAATCGGTTTTGAGTGGAGTACCGCAGGGATCAGTATTGGGACCTATTTTGTTCTTAATATATATCAATGATTTGGATGATGATATAACAAGCAAGGTGTTGAAGTTTGCGGATGATACAAAAGTGTTCAGAAAAATAAAAAGTGATACAGATAGACAGCAATTACAAGATGATCTAAATAAGTTGACCGAATGGTCTGAGAAGTGGCAAATGCTGTTTAATTATGGGAAGTGTAAGTGCCTCCACACAGGACATGGGAATGAAGATGCACAATATACAATGGGTGATACTGTACTAAATACTACCGTAAAGGAAAAGGACTTAGGGTTAACTATTAGTGCTGATATGAAGGTATCGGAACAGTGTGCAATTGCAGCAGCGAAGGGAAACCAAATTCTTGGATTAATTAGGCGAAATATAGTGTACAAGGAAAAAGAACTAATAATACCACTGTACAAAACAATAGTTAGGCCTCATTTAGAATATTGCATACAGGCATGGAGGCCATATCGCAAGAAGGATATTGATATACTAGAAATTAAGAGTACAAAGAAGAGCAACCAAAATGATACAAAAACTCAGGAATATTAGTTATGAAATGCGTCTAAAAGAATGTGGATTAACAACACTAGAAACCAGGAGACTGCGAGGAGATCAGATAGAAGTTTTTAAAATATTGAATGGGTATGAAAATATTGACAGAAATATTTTTTTCTCAGTCAAGGAAGAGAGAAGGACTAGAGGACATGAAGTTACATTAGCAAAGAAGCAATGTAGATTAGATATTAGAAAATTTTCATTTTCACAAAGAACAGTAAATGAATGGAACAGATTATCGGCTGATTGTGTAAGTGCTAGTAGTGTTAATATGTTCAAAAATAAAATTGACATGTACCTAAGAAGGGCGGGGTAAATTTAGATAGATAGGTTGGACTCTCGATAAGCCAAAGGGCTTCCTTGTCCACCTGCCATCTTGAGTTGATTATCTAGGTGGCAATCTTGTTAAATCTTGTTAAATCTTGTTAAAAAAAAGTAGCAATGTATTTGAAAAAGAATTTGAAAGCATTTGAAAATACTTTAAGAAAGTATTTAAAAACAAATATTTTTAATTCCTAAACATCAAATACAGATACAAGTACTTTAAAAAAAAGTATTTTAATACTTTCAAATACAGAACAGTTGTTCTCATGACTTGACAAGACTTGATGGATCTGGCAAGTGTGAATTAAAAGTTTTAAGCCTGTGTTTTTATTTGAATTCACTGGATAAACACACAAGTTATGAATGAAATAACATGTATTAATAAATGCCTTGATTACGTATTTTGATTTATCATCACGTTTATTCATTATAATTAATAAAGGCACTCGTCATTCCTATAGGCTATTGCTACGGCAAAAAGTGGACAAGCAAACGCCTCCAAGCCACGTGTTTCTGTTGACATTTGGGCGCGCCATCTACCGAGTGAGGCGGTGCAGTGAGGCACATCTCGTCACATGTGTGAAACAAGACGAGATCTCAGCGGGGCGACGCCATTTTGAGCGAAATTACCTGCAATATACAGCCTTTGTTCCTCAATTTTCGCCTACTTTTCCATCACTAATGTCCACGATGGAAGAGGAGGTAGACACGGGGCAACCGGTGCAGTGGACAGTGGTGCATAATACACAAGGCGGAGATGACCATGTAGAAGTTGTGAATGACGAATCAGGACCGCTCTTAGTAGCAATGCAGCCAGGAGTCGACGTTCCCGCGGTAGAAATTGGAGAAGTGGTCGTAGTCACGGAAGGAACAGAAGTGGTGGAATCCCAAGGCGGGGAGACAGACGGAGGCAATGCCAGCTACATGCATGTTTCTACCGTGGAAGAAGTAGTCGAGTCCGTCTTTTGTGGCAGGGGAAACACCGTCGAAGTGGGAACGTATCAAGAGGGCGATATTGCCAGAAAGGAATATCGCGTAGCGCCCGCCGAAACCAGAGTGAAGGCGGCGCGGCCTAAGGGTCGGTTGGCAGTAGCCAAAGCTCCTCCACCGTCTAGTAGTTCAGAATCTGAGAGCGAAGACTCGTCAGATCAATCAGATAATGGCAGTGGCATCAGAAAGAAACCAAAGAAAAGAGAGTTTGCACACAGGTATATTATACTATAATATTAAATATGGAAGCGATTAAATATATCTTACTGTTACTATCTGGCTCTTCTGGCAGTCCAGCCCTGGGGCCGGTTTTACTTACAACACAGGAACGGACAAAAACTTGTCAAAGCCTAAAACATTGTAAAGTTACGCTAGTTGCATTTTACGAGTCTCGTCCATAGTTGCTCTTAGCTGTGCCTTGAAATTCGCTGGTGTAAGTTTAATGTTAGTTGAAATATTTATGGGATGCTCCCAAAGTTTGTTGATGCTCATGATGGGTTCCCCTCATGACCAACCCAGTCTCGCATGATTATTTGTTAATGTTTACACCGGATATCCTTTACATCATAGTTTGTTACACGAACATCGATTTTTTAAATATATTTTCAAGCACTTAATATTATGCCTCATTTGGTATATAGTTCGGTATTAGCATATAATATTCTATATATCAACGGAATAAAAAATTATAGAAAAACACTTGATCCATAAGATAGAAGATAGAACAGTAAATGATCCCCATGATACATACAAACATTTTAATAAAAGTAGTGGCCCAACTGTTCCCTCTAATTTTAAGCTAAGAGCTCTGCAATACTTAAACTCTGGCGTCACTATTGTTATTTATCACGGTTATTTCATAAATTGATTGCCTACAAACAAATTATTAGAGCAGGTTATTTGACAAATTTGTAGTGAAATATTGTTGAGCAGATTTAATCTTAATTACTGTTCAAGTTGTTAAGTAATCGTATTACTCTTCAAACTGTACAATGTTAATTACTCTAAATATGTTGTGCGAATGACAAAAGGAGAGGTGAATTTATACTGACTAATTTCTATACATATAATTATAATATCTCCATAATGACCTCCGTACATGTGGTGCTGTTTGCAGGCTGCAGTGGCGCGACCGGGACATGTTGGAAGCGCTGAAGGCAGTACAAGAAATGAAAATGACAATCCGAGGAGCAGCAAAGAAGTTTGCCGTCCCCTACAGCACCCTGAAGGACCGTGTGCACGGACGAGTCCGTCACGGCACCAAGCCAGGGGTGAAGACAGCCTTGTCACCCGAGGAAGAGGAGGAACTGGTCAGATATGTCAAGGTTAGTCACATGACTAATTGGGGTATATCCCCGTAATCAATGAAGTTACAGAAAACGTAAACAATCGGAACCAGCCTAGGCTAGCGCTGGGTCTAAAATCTCTTAGTCAATTTGGCTAAAGGTTAGATATTTCTTTAACCAAATGAGATTTTCTTTAGCCATTTTTAGACATCAATTTTAACTAACCTAACATTTACATCATGATTAACATAACAGAAAGATAACATATAAAGCAAATAAACACCAAATTTAATAGAAACATTGTTTAACCCTCTCGTGGTCAGAACACCCAAATCAACCCTGAGTCCATTTTGTGGCCAGAATTAACCTGAATCCCTTTACACGCACTCACAGAAACAAAATTATTTCAGCTTTGTTTACCACAGACTTGTAATTAATTGTACATATTATAGTATAGTAATTTATTAATATTTCATACGCAGCAAGTATCAATAAATTATTACTAAAAAAAATTGATTAAACAAAGTTGTTCAAAATTTCCCATTTTCCCCCCTCAAAAATGTATTTAAACCGTACCAGAATTAATTAATTTATTTGCATTTATGCAACTCAAGTATAGCACATGATTCGGTCACAACACAATTTCTCAATTTAATTTAATTCATTATCAGATATTTATTTTCATTAATCTGGTATTAAGAGGGTTAATGCACTGCGCATTGACGCAGGTGGTGTTTTTAGCTGTTATAATTATTATTGTTATTTAACTGTCCACCCAGATTTCTACCGTCCACAACGGTTTTTACCCATCCAATCGACTGGTGGATGGGTCTCTGCATAAAGCTAAGATTGGCATGGTCTATTTGACACATCATGACATAGAAGTCAGTATGTTATATTGACATGTTCTGTTTGACACAGGACATGGAGACCGCTGGCTTCCAGCTGCGTTACATTGATGTCCGAGACCGCGCTGGTGAACTGCTTCGTCTGAATCACGGTCACAACAGTCCGTACCGGGACTGCAGCCCAGGGCACAACTGGTTGGCAGGCTTCCTCAAACGTCACCCAGGTAAGGACAATCCTGTCAAAACTGGTTTACAATCCACACCAGAAAGTTCCCTTTATTAGTCTTTTAAGCTGAAGATCCAACAGACAAATTTTGCACACACGTTTCCTAGCGAACTGACTCCTTGTATGGCTCAGCCATGGGCTGAGCCATAAATACAGTGTCCATTACCCAGTAACTGCACAGTTGCCTGCCTGCATGTTTCAAGCTATATTTTCAAAAGGATTGATTTTCTATAAGTGCAAGTTGTGTTTGTTTAATTATTATTTTGATAGTGGTTTAATTATCATTAAAATTATATGACTGCAGCATCTAAAAGTTAAAGATATATTGTCACCAGTACGTGACAAACATAGAAAAATTGTATTCTGGACAACAGAGTGAAATAATAAATACACTTTATTGACATCGTCTGCTGCATTCACACAATTTGGCTGTGTTCTAGTCAAAATACAATTAATTCATAATTACAACTTACAGTATAGTCCAAAGGACTTTAGGGCCACTTTTTATTATAGCGATCTGTTGTTCTTCTATTTGCATGTCAACTCCCAGATATTCTTGTTGAAATTGACTTGTATAGGCCATTGGTGGTGAGGCTTCAACCCAGGGTTAACATTAAATGATTAGAACTAAGAACTTTGATTGTGTTTAGGTTTAGAATTCAAGCGGCCTTCCAACAGAAACTGTCTGCCCAGCATGACGAAACAGAAGCAGATGCTGAGGAAGTTCTTTGATGTGGCTGGCCAGGTGAGATTGAATGGTTTTCTTCTGTGTTTTCAGTAAGCTAAACATTCCTGTGGTTTTGCCACAGAGGACAGAAGTCAGTGAATTGAAGCAATCCAACTTTCACACAAATACACTAATGTTATTGTTCTTCTAGATCCCTGAAATCTGGAGCAAGGCTGGCCATGAATTTGTTCATCGTTTTTGGTCTTCTTTTCTCCCAC
This sequence comes from Oasisia sp. SBJ-2009, assembly GCA_964017155.1. Classification (NCBI taxonomy): domain Eukaryota; kingdom Metazoa; phylum Annelida; class Polychaeta; order Sabellida; family Siboglinidae; genus Oasisia; species Oasisia sp. SBJ-2009. The sequence goes on from OZ024855.1 coordinate 2,896,551, forward strand.
TTTCCCTAATTTTTCTTGCACTATTTCCTCTCAACAGTCTCCAGTTCCCTCTGTCCTTTGCTGTTATTCTCCCATCCTATCCCACTCTTTCTATGTCCGTCCGCACAGTCCTCCCATCGCAATCTCGGTCTTCTTCGCCTCTTTCTCCCCAAACTTCACATAATGCAAATAATTCATTCACATCATGCATTAGTTATTCAAAAGATTGTAAAAATGTGTAAATACTGTACATATCCATTGTGTTAATGACAAGTACAAGCACAGCAACACAGCAATTATAGCACCAGACAGTTGAGATGCATAAAGTCCATTTGCTAGTTTTTTAAGCGTTTGGGTGATCAGAATTATCACACCACAGTAGTTTATATTTTATGACACATAAATGACATAATGTTTATTAAAAACTGAACTGACTCTGTACGTAGGTGATAAGATTTTAATTGGTTGTGTCAAATGAAATCAGCCAGAATTCTTTACATTTTATTCTGATTCATAGTGTTGATGTTGTTTTAGCAACACATACACTGTTTTTGTTTTTTTACTAAAGTGCAGAATCTGGAGATAAACTGTTTGATACCATTCAGCCATTTGCCGTGAATATTTCGTAGATGATGTGTAAGTGTAGCCCTAGTTTCAGTCAGTTAGACCTTTGACGTCTGCTTAAACTCGTAGTTCAGCGCTATACAAATTGCCATTATTATTATTAGTCCAAGTCCAGTGTTTGGTCTTTTTGGTGCATCCCATTTACTTTGTACTTATTCTGATAGGTCTGGGTTAAAACTAGTAGACATTTTCACGTTTCGTCCCTTTTAAATCACCCTGCTTCATCTGTCTCCCTGTTAAATCACCCGCTGGCGTCTGTCTGCAGGTGTTCAAGAAGTACAAGTTACACCACAAGTCGGACCGCATCTTCTGCGTGAGCGAGATCAAGCTGAGCTGCTTCCAGTCAGCGACGATCCTCGTGGCGATGGCGGCCGACGGCACGGTGCTGCCGCCGTTCGTCGTCTTCCCCGGCGTGCGCCTCAAGCTGACGTCGGTGCGCGAGTCGTTCCCCGGCGCCGCGTTCACGTCGAGCTACGACGGCCAGATCAACGAGGACGTCTTCCTCTGGTGGTTCCGCGACCACTTCCTCAAGCACGTGCCGTCGGTCGGCCGCAAGCCGAGCGTGCTCTTCCTCAGCCGCTGGGTCGTCGACGTGACGCTGCAACTGGCGCAGAAGGCGAAGGAGGAGAAGGTGCACCTCGTGTGCATCCCGCCGGGGGTCGCGCACCTCGTGCTGCCGCTCGAGGACATGGTCGTGCACCAGCTCGAGGCGATGATCTCGAAGAAGGCGCTCAAGTGGGAGGCGGAGAACCCGGGCACGGCGTTCACGCACCGCGCCTTCGCGCAGATCCTGCACAAGGTGTGGCGCCGGGCGATCACCAGCGAGCACGTGACGCTCAAGTTCGCGAAGAACGGCCTCTTCCCGCTCAACAACCTCGCCATCAGCAACGAGCGCATCTTCGCCGCGGCGCAGACGATGCGCGAGATGCCGCGGCCGCCGTCGCCGCTGCACCACGGCAGCCCGCTGTCCGGGTTGTCACTGCTGTCGGCGCTCTCGTCGCACGAGTACGCCTCGCTCGAACACAACAACCAGCTGAACGCGCACGACAACAACTCGAGCGAGAACACGCCCGAGCAGCAGCAGCAGCAGCAGCCGCGGCACAAGAGCTACCTGGAGGAGCATCTCGTCGCCTCGCCCACGCCGCCCGGCGTCGTCAACACGCCGCCCATCAAGACACCGAAGCGACAGCTGCACGAGATGCTGGAGCGGAGTCTGCTGCAGCAGCAGCTGGAGACGGGCAACCACGAGCAGCTGCAGGAGGTGGACAGCAAGGACGTGCTGGCGTACAAGGAGGTGCACTCGGCGCTCGTCGCCGCCAGAGACAATCCCGACCAGATCAGTCGCGCCATCGACAGCATCCTCAGCGGCGAGGCGGTGATGACGTCGCCGAAGCGCAAGAAGCTGCGGACGATCAGCGACAGCGACGTGAAGCCGTCGTGGAAGATCGTGCGCATCGAGACGGTGGACGGCGACGGCGGCGCGTCGATCGAGGCGCAGATGACGGCCGAGGCGCCGCCGCCGCCCGAGGTCGTCGTGCACGAGGAGGTCGTCTTCGACCAGATCGTCAGCGAGGAGACGGTCGTCGAGGAGACGCTCCAGGAGGAGATCGTGCAGGAGGAGATCGTACAGGAGGAGGTCGTTCAGGAGGAGATTGTGCACGAGGAGGTCGTGCAGGACGAGCGGTACGAGACGCATCAGAAGTCGGTAATGGTGCAGCAGGACGCCGGCGGCAGGACGACCATCATCGGGCGGCCGACGACGACGGTGACGACGACGACGCCGGGCAACTGGATGTCGCAGTTCAAGGAGTTCATTAAGATCGTGCCGTCGACGGGCAGGACGGCGCCGGCGTCGCGCGACGTCAAGAGCAAGTTCATGATCAAGGGCGGCGAGGTGTTCCTCCAGCCCGTCGAGATGGTCGCGTCGGAGGGCGCCGGTCACGTGTACGTGAAGGGCGAGGTGATGGAGATGGCGGGCGAGGAGCAGGTCGTCACGTCGACGGGCGGCCTGGCCACCGTCGACCTGGCGGCGTCCGGCGACGCGAAACAGATGCAGCCGGGCATGGTGGAGCTGATCCACGTGCTGCCGAACGGAGAACAGATCCTCGTGACGCCGGCGGTGGGCGAGTCGGTCGTGCGGCAGTTGTCGGGCGGCGAGCAGGCCGTGGAGATGTACACGGAGGACGTGGTGCAGCAGGAGACGGTGGTGTCGTCGGCCAACGACCTCCAGGGCGGCGGGGGCGGGGACCCGCAGACAGTGGTGGAGGAGTGCGTCGTCGAGTACATTCAGATGCTGCCCGAGGACGCGGCGTGGGAGGAGCAGGTCGTGTGACCGCGTCAGGCCCTCGGGTCAACGAACGGGTATTTCGGATGTTCTCACGCACGTTTCAATGTTACACAGACCTACTGTTACAACACAATACAATCAAACCAGTGCAAAGTTCTCTCCAAGTCGGGTGTCCGACAGTGAACAGGACGAGGAATGATGACCACAGACATGACATATGGTGTTTCAACTTTCAAAATACATTGTAGACGTCAGACATAATATCAGTCGTCGGGGGCTGGTTGGTAATAGCAGGGCAGCTGTCTAGAGGGCGGTGTATTCTGTACAGTAGTAGAGTGCTATTATAATAACTGTATTGCATTTCTGGGCGACGTCCAGAGCTGCGTGGTGTTTTAGATGACTTAAGAAAGAGTTCGGTCCCGATGCATGTGTTGCACTGGCAATGTATCGCCGATGATAAGTTTCCGATCTCCAGTGAATAGAGGCGCCCCGAGGCAGCTCGACTGGAAGTGGTCTATTTTGGCGCGCGTCACAGACGTCCTTTAATGTTGTATTTGTAAATCATCGATACAGTCATCTCAATTGTACATACTCTGTTAGCTGTAGTTTTGATAGCCCAATGCACAGACCGTACCACCAGTAAAACAATAGTTCGTTCCCTCTCTTCGTAAATATTTTTGCTCTAACGAATGCATTAATTGTTGTAGCAATTACGATCATAAATTAACCATTAATAGGTTTAGATATGTGCATGTGTAGTTGATATACATGGAGGTCATCGTATATGATATATCGTATATTAGTATCCATTTTTTTCTGCGAGACTAGGCATCGACCTTTTAGCCATCCTTGATATTTTAATTAAGTGAACCATATTTCATTAATAATAAGTAAGATCGAGATATTCGCCTTTCATCTAGAAATTAGATAACCATTTCTCATGATGCCGAGGATGCTATGGTGTGACAAATCGAGAAGTGTTCAGCTGGTTTACCAGTAGAGCGGACTCGTTTGCGTGGCTGTGTTTCGACCAGTAATTGGAGAGATTGTAGGTAGTTTTCTCGTAAGGTTATTGTCTGAGTGTCACTGTTTATAACCGTGGCACTGAGGCTGTAGGCGAAGGACCAGTATTTAATAAATATGCCTAGATGTATGTACACACGTTAGCTATGCGGAGGGCGAGGCTGCGGACTCGGTGGAGTGGTAAGAAGTCGTTATCACGCACATGTATTTAATTATGTATCGAGGCGAGCGAGCACACTGTATTACTGCGCAAGTTCGATGCAGTTTATTTGTAGTCGGTCGACAGAGTTGTCAATAAATATGATTGCAGTTTACAAGCGTTGTGTCCAAAGAAACGTCGATCATTCGTGTTCACCAGCCTTTGTCATTGTCTCCCCCGTCATCTGGTGAGCCGCAGATGCTTAAGATCACTCGTGCCTCTTGTTCCGTCGTCTTAGGGGAATATACAAGATTCTAATAATAAAACACCTAGGATGGGATCGATGTCACCCCCCCCCCCCCACTCTTTATAAAGCATTGGATGGGCCAATAAATTATAATGATACATTGACGTGTCTATGTAGCCAAGTGTTAAAAAAAATTACAGTACATTTTGTCAAAATAACATACCCTCGTGGCAATATTTATCAGATTTAGCCAAATTTAACAAGATTATCATCCGAGAGTGAACTTAGATGGCAAGTGGAAGCCTTATTATCCATCTAACTATATATATATATATATATATATATATATATATATATATATATATATATATATATATATATATATATGCCCTTCTGAGTCATTTGTAGATGTTGTTTTTAAACGCGCCGCACTCCCACAGAGGCTATTACGCAACGGAGGCCAATGAGTATTTCGTGTAATAGCTGAGTCGTGGCAGAAAACGCTTTTCTCGCGCGAATGTACGAAATTATGACGTCATCGTGTGACGTTATGAACCAGTAAAACTTGACCGCCATCCAAGCGCTTGAACGATAATACGATTTGACGACGAACTGATTCCACGAAAGTGATGCATCATTTAAAGATAAATTGCGATCTGTGAACCGCCTCAACAGAAAAGTCGACGACATCGCAACACTAGATGGATAACTAAGATAAATGCCAACGAAGTCCACGAAAAAGACACAGAAGCTCAAGTCGACCAACAACAGAATATCCAACGGACCGCTAATCAAGCAGACACTGTTTTCTACTGTACTTATTCTCCTAAGACAAACCTACGTAGTAGCACCCATTGTGGGGTGCCGCTATTTGTGCGAGTGGCTTCAACTTCGAGTGACTTCGTCTCTGACGCCTGCCCTGTGGTTTCCCTCATCTCGCGTCCAATCAAGTCACGGCGGCGTCACCAGAAGGGAGCATGTTATGCACGTTGATTGCGTACATCCGGGCACTGAACGACTGGTTGATTGGGGGGGAGACGGCGGGGACGATAGCCCCGGACGACCAGCTGTGGGTGTCCGACACCCTCCTGCCCGTCTACGCTCTCGTCCCCTGTCTAATTGTCGGGGTCATCATTGGCGTCGTCATAACGTTCGTCCACCAGTCACGCACGTCCTGTGCCCAAGCTAGTGACCACTTCGACTACAAGATGACGGACACGCAGGTATTTCAGTGAGACTTTAGAGTGTGAATCAGTTATGTAGATGGTTTCTAAATAAGCCTATAGGTAACTTATATGAACCAACTGTCCGGCCAATGGCTACACTCCCGTCTGATAAGTTTCTCTCGCGTGAGATCAATGAGATTTCATTCACAGCTAGTCGGGAGGCCGTTACACTAATAAATAGGCCTACGATCAGTTACTTTGTTCTTGGGACAGATTAAGTGGATGGTTTAATAAAAACATTGATTAAGTTTAATGAGATACTTGTTTCTATTATACTGTGTTTATTTACATAAACATTGATCGCTTGTTGCCATTGGTGCAAACGGTTTATTTCGAAGTAATGAAACGTATCCATAAAAGATGTGTCGTGTGCTTACGGTAGTGTTCTAAAAATAATAAAAGTTACAATTATAATTAAAAAAACTTGTTGGTCCATTACCGGAAACACAACACTTTAGGCATAACAAAATAAATACACACAATCACATGTTTTAGACGTGATTTATGAAAATTGTGCAAACCATAACGATATTAACATTCCCAAAGAATTGCTTTAAGGCCCGAAAATTGAAAAACAAACCGGTACGCAAGCAGCGAGCCCAGCGGGGACTCGACGCGGCCTGCGGGGACGCGCGCACGCGCAGAGACGCACGCATGGAGAGGGTCAGAGGTCGGCGGCAAAGCATTTCGGGAAATCAGGTAAAGACGCACCAGTGATAGCACGTGCCGAGGCACGCTAGTGTCTTCTGCTGCCATATCGTCTATTTGCTTTTGACATTTTCATCCATCACCTGGGGACCACATCACTTATTACTAATGTTGTTAAGAGCTCTTCAACCCGATTTTGCACATAAAACAACTAATTTTAATCCTTAACAGTGATTTTGAAAAATGTCAACACTCTGACGCGTCAGCGGAACATTGTCACTAGTGTGTCACGGAAATGGTGCCCTCGGTTATACAGCAACGGATTTTGTTCTTAAAAAAAAAATATTTACCAACGCATTCCATTTAATGACGAATTTTCCTTAACAGTTCGTTCCCAACGACCCGAACGAGGTGTGTTTACCCCCCTCCTCTACTATTTCGCATACGGGCGTGTGTACCACAGCAGAAAATTTCGTTGTAAATTTTACAAGTTTCCACAACAAAAACTAATCTGGAAAGCCGGAACACATTGCATATGTATTGTAGTAATTGTGATTTTGAATACACTTACGGACAACGATATGGGGATGTGTTGTGTATGGTTACGTGGAATACCGCTCGAAACGGCCCGGAAACGAGAATCATTTGCATGGCCTGTAGTCGGTGTCAGTTGTTTTGTACTATTATGTTTAATTATGGCTGTATAGCCCAACTGAATGAGTCTAATTTGGATAAGAGGAATATCTATTGCTTGTTGTTGCTCGGTGATGTAAACACCACAGCTGCTCTGCTAAGTTATGTCAGGAAATATGCGTGAGATTAAGACCCCCAAAATTATACTAGATGGTAGCATTGTAGTTTCCAAATAGTACTCTAGGTGTCACCACCATTAGTTGTTACACTTTTCAGGAAGACCAACATTTTATTCACGGCACTGGCGATGATACGAATAACCTCGCGGATTCTTTACGGACGCTCTGCGCTGTATACAGACACACACAATGACACACTGGAGACTGACTTGGGAATCCAGACGACTGAAGACAGGGGAGGATAACGCAGTCACCTCCGCTTCAGTTGACAACATACTCAAACATGACGTACCGGAACAGAAAAAGAAACATGGGTAAGAGAAAAAAAACCAAAGGTCATGATTTGACACATCAGTCATCAGAAGACTAAAGTGGACCTTGGACAGGGCACATAAGTAGACTACGAGATAATCGATTGACACATGGACACTTTATTAAGGGAAACGCCATATGAGAAGCGAACGACACGGGGGAGTGACGAAATGATGGGGAAAAGGCACCATCTGGCAAAGGATAGCGCTCGCGAGACAGGAAGATGTGAAAACTGTGTTCGTAGGTTTTTGTCCAATCACGGCAGGGACACTACGACTGCGCAAGCTAATTATGAATGATGGTGATGAATAAATATATCAATACATGCATAAAAAAAGCCTTTCTGTGTCATTTTTAAATGGTGAAATATGACACACGCATACGCACGTACGCAAGCGCGCACGCACGCACCTCCATTATCGAAGTGGCGTTGTAATATAACCTGTTGCAGAAACTAATAGACGAGTGTGTGTGTGTGTGTGTGTGTGTGTGCGTGCGTGCGTGCGTGCGTGCGTGTGTGTGTGTGTGCGTGCGTGCGTGCGTGCGTGCGTGCGTGCTTGTGTGTAGGTGTTTGGGGAACTTGTCTGAAGACGAGAGAGGTTTGGCGTACGTCAACGTGGGGTGCAAATGGAGGTTTTTGGAAAGGCTCACGGTGGTGTTTCTGGCGAACCACAGGGGGTGTTCAACAACTTTGGTTTCTGGAGATCCACAAACTAGTATTTTGACTATGGGCTCTAGTTAACACGAAAGCACATCTAATGGCGTGGCTGTGTTTTCCGTGGTTCTTGAAGTTGTTTCTCGCACTGCAGATGCAAGACGATGCCGGAGATATTGCACCGGAGATAAGATGGCAGCGCACCAGGACAGTGGACGATAATAGGGTGGGCACCGCTAGGTGTCACATGTGTGATTGCGGCCACACGCGGACGACATCCGGGAGGCTGTCGAAAGTGTCATTCAAGGTAACTCGGGCAAATAATCAATTTAACTCGTATAATATACGAGTTTAACTACCACTCACTATATTATAGTGAATGGTAGTTAAACTATAACATTATCCCTCCTCCCTCCCACCCTCCCTCCCACCCTCCCTCCCACCCTCCGTCCCACCCTCCGTCCCACCCTCCGTCCCACCCTCCGTCCCACCCTCCGTCCCACCCTCCGTCCCTCCGTCCCTCCGTCCCTCCCTCCGTCTCCCCCCCTTTCTCTCCCTCCCTCCTTCCTCTGTCTCTCTGTGTCTCTCTCCGTCTCCGACTTTGACTCCGTGTCCGACTCCGTGTCCGACTGTCCGTCTGCCCGTCTATCCGCCTGTCCGGTGTTATGTGTTATCCAGTTCAAAATCGTTTTGTTTGTTTCAGAACGCACGACTGTGTCGCAACGTGACTGACTTGAGACTTCTCCGTAACCAGGGTTTGAATGCCTTCTGACGTCATCCAGGTCGTGTGTCGTCGCGTCAGGCGTTCTCGTGCTAAAAAAGAGCTTACACGCCCGTGTTCCGTTCCAGCAGTTCTCGCATATTCCCCAGACGGCGCTTTATGTCCGAGCTCGGACTTGGGCTCCCCTTCGTATGCTGTAGGTGGAAAATATGGTATCGTTGCCGAACGCCAATACACAGAGGTGGCTACCTGCTAACCACTCACGCGTAAAACACCTAATGTCAATCTTGTCAAAAATACCTTCAACCTAACCCAAGCCATAACCCTCATCCCAACCCTAGCACTAACCCTAAACATAACCTTAAGCCTAAATCTATACCTTATTCCACATAAGAACATCAAAAAATGGGCATTTGTACGTGAGTGGTGTGGTTAGCAAGTAGCCATTGCCCCAATACACAAGGCGACAACGCGGACGTCACGGTTCGCTGCAACACTTAGACGTCTTTGGTGGCCGGTGAAGACACACGTAGCTGTTCCATGTCGAACGTTCACCCAATGACGACAGTAATACTGCAGGTAGCAACTACCTAAGACATCGTAACATGTCAAAGAATGAAAGAAAACGTAAACTGACAAATAAAAAAGATAAAATAAAATGGAAAACTATGGCGGTGTTCTTTTGCACCAGTCTGTGCGTGTCGTCGTGTCGTCGTGTCGTCGTGTCGTCGTGTCGTCGTGTCGTTGTGACAAGTCACCCCTGGTTTGCGAGAATTGTTTATACAGGCCAATGGTGACACATTCATATAAGAAATCACAGCAGATATCTAGTAGCAATTTTTATGGTTTGCCAAAAGTATCGATCTGTCAAATAACCACTGAATCACTTAATTGATTTCTCCATCGACATTTCAACGATCATCTTTCTGTACTTCTATGGCCGGTTTCTTCGCTATCCTTTCTTTCTCTCAATACCAGTTGTCAGAAAAGAGAGTAGTCCCTTGTTATTTTGAAAAGTGTACCTTTTATATTCGATAACAATGTCTACACATACACCTAATGATCCTAGTTATCGATCCGGCTACAGATAACAAACACGTCAACTTCGATTCGAACACGGTGTAGAGTTTATTTATAGTAAAAATTATTACTGGTGTATAATCAATTTTTAGAAGAACAATTTAATATTAGTAAATGCGGGCTTCGAGTCCTCGAGCATTCGGACGATCGCTCAGTTTTGTGTTGATGACGTCAGTTGGACATGCGCACATAGCGCCCGTGTGACTCGCCGGCGCCCCGGTAGCTGTCGGACATCTGCTGGTCATCGCTGCTGTCCACGGCCATGTTGACCACGTCCACCGTCGGTGTCGCGGACTGGGACTTGCCGAACGTCTCCGCGTAGAACCAGTGAATCACCCACAGGACGATAGCGACGAGCGACAGCTCCTGACGGACAACAGAAACAGTCGTGTAACAAACCACGCAGTCGTAGAAAGCACAGTTAACATCAACCGGAAGCTCTCAACAACGCGGTACAAGAATGACGTCAGTCAACGGTCAATCGCGGATTTTCCTTTAGCTCAGTGGTCAAATTCCTGCGTAGTATACCTTAGGACAGTAAATAGTTGTTGAGCGTTTCGGTCGGACGAGAGACTCAGACATGCCACCCGTCTCTTAAAATACGGAGTATTACCACTGCACGTTGTTGTCGCCGTGTGTACTAGGCCCCAATGCTGCGTTCGGAACGCCTCGCATTTACCGTGAATTTGAGCTCGTGGCCCCCTATTTGATGCATAAAAGCACCAGTCATAATCTGGAGGAGCGCGTGAACTTTCCAGTTCATCAACTGCTGTTTACCATGTGATCGAGGAGTTCGGAACACATCACCTACATCAATTACCAGGGGAGCGAGAGAGAGAGAGAGGAGAGAGAGAGAGAGAGAGCGAGAGAGAGAGAGAGAAAGACGGAGACGGAGACGGAGACGGAGACGGAGACGGAGACGGAGACGGAGACGGAGACGGAGACGGAGACGGAGACGGAGACGGAGACGGAGACGGAGACGGAGACGGAGACGGAGACGGAGACGGAGACGGAGACGGAGACGGAGACGGAGACGGAGACGGAGAGTGACAGAGAGAGACGGAGAGAGAGAGAGAGATAGTGTGTGTGTGTGTGTGTGTGTGTGTGTGTGTGTGTGTGTGTGTGTGTGTGTGTGTGTGTGTGTGTGTGTGAGAGAGAGAGAGAGAGAGAGACACACACACACAGAGACACAGAGACACAGAGACACAGAGACACAGAGACACAGAGACACAGAGACACAGAGACACAGAGACACAGAGACACAGAGACGCAGAGACGCAGAGACGCAGAGACGCAGAGACGCAGAGACACAGAGAAAGACAGAGAAAGACAGAGAAAGACAGAGAAAGACAGAGAAAGACAGAGAGAGACCGAGACAGAGAGACAGAGATACAGAGAGAAGCGTGACACGAGTCAACATACCTGGATTAGTGAGTTGATGCACATGAAGATCTGTGGCAGTAGAAGCATCGTCTGCGGCACGTGCTCCTCGCCGTAGTACATCCGGGCATGCTGCAACACGTCATTATTCAAAGTGTACTACGTCCTCAGTCAGAGGGTACTATGTCATTAATCAGCATTTACCAGGTTATTCTAAATTCCACCACAGCAAAGTGATCCCGCGATTTCCAGGAGAACGTGGATTGTCGGTGTAAATGCATAACTGTGCACTCGCGATTAGAGTTGGCCTTTAGTTCACTGGGCTACTGCGTGCGTTGGTAAATGTTTTGTTAATAGAATCCTGCACGATGACGTGCATATACGAATGCTGAACAATGTTTCAATGAGGTCAGCGCAAACTCTTATGAAGACATTTTCAAATCCACCCTGAACAGATGGCTCTTCCACGCGGTAACAGGCGACCAGTCAGTCATCCAACACTGCGAAAGTAATTCAAAGGCAAGGAAGATTAAAACCATTGGAAATCCACAAAAAAACACTGACACTGCCATTCTATCTAGTTCTTACTTTACGAAGCCGTTTCGGGCATAGCTTATTGAACAATCAAATGTATTACACATAACAGATGAAAGATCAATTCGATAAAATGGATCAGTGATGTTGTTGTTGTTGATGATGATGGTGGTGATGATGGTGACCGAGTCGCCACGTTCACTGTTATGTACGAACATAAACAACAGTGATTGAAATCCGTGCCATATTGGTGCACTTATACTCGCGGGAACACCCACACAAAACAAACACCCACACAAAACAAACACCCACACAAAACAAACACCCACACAAAACAAACACCCACACGAAACAAACACCCACACAAAACAAACACCCACACAAAACAAACACCCACACAAAACAAACACCCACACAAAACAAACACCCACACAAAACAAACACCCACACAAAACAAACACCCACACGAAACAAACACCCACACGAAACAAACACCCACACGAAACAAACACCCACACAAAACAAACACCCACACAAAACAAACACCCACACAAAACAAACACCCACACAAAACAAACACCCACACAAAACAAACACCCACACGAAACAAACACCCACACGAAACAAACACCCACACAAAACAAACACCCACACAAAACAAACACCCACACAAAACAAACACCCACACAAAACAAACACCCACACAAAACAAACACCCACACAAAACAAACACCCACACGAAACAAACACCCACACGAAACAAATACCCACACGAACTAGACAAATGATTGAAATGAACGAACACTTATACACGCACGCACCCACACACCAACGCACGCACGCCCGCACACACACACACAAACGCGCGCGCACACACACACCCGCGCACTCACACGCACACACCTGCATTGGCGAAGCGCCATTCTCGGCGGCGAATCCAAACATACTGACTACAACGATTGCCTCGGTCAAATCTGTCCCCAGTTGTTGAACCTGTGGGACAGACAGACAGCAAGACGTCAGACAACGCGGATGAGCTCATGGGCAGACAGAAATAGTTTACAGAAAGCAAACATTTTATAATGTAGGAACAGGCATCGCCATCGATTCGATATGAGGAGTTCATGAAATTTGAAACAAATCGATAAAACAGACATACCCAATCCCCAAGCATTTTAATTACTATGCCATGCTTCTTAAAAGATAAACAGGTTATGCAGAACTAACAAAATTGCCTCAGTTCTTTCGATAAATTAGACATTCTAGAATCAGTATGAGGCTATGAGCATATCTCATCTTTCATAAGCCGTTGACTACAGAGACGAGTGAATTCTGCGTGAATCTTACCTACGTTCCGTGACAAGCCCCTCACGGTCGAGTAGTGCGATGTCTGAGCACGGTTATTGCGATCGTCAGAGAAGGACCTGGACGGAATCTTGATCCACGGCACAGGAGAGAAGCGAAGCCCTTGTAAGTCATCGGCCGGTCCAAGCAAGGGACGTTGGTCGGTGTTAGGTATTTTAAACTGCCGCCTCTCAGTGTTGTTGCAGACTAATGGTGCATAGTGGTTAAATGATATTATATTTTTACTGTCTGGAACTATTTTGCTTGAGAATGCAGTAGCACAAACAGGAGTTTGTATAATTATGAATCTGGACACCCCTATTGTAAATGAACGCTTCTGTGCTGACGTCATATTACGTAGCTTTGCATTGTCGGTTAACTAGTTCCGCGGTAAACCTTTAATGGCGGTTTTTCTGCCTATTTGCTAATATTTGGTTGGGAAAATAATGAAGCCATGTGTAATATTTGATTAAAAAACGGGTGGGCTTTTTGTAAGGCAAACAAACACAACGGAAACGATCTTTCACGATTACATTATACGCGCTGCAATGACGTCACACGTCTATATTTGTTGCGACGCAACACGTAACTACGTATTCTAGAAACGGTAACATCCAAACTCGGTCCTGGGTAATCTTTCCCTGAAGTGACCTGAGAAAGATTCCCAGTGAGGCTGTGGACGGCTGCTTCGGTGAGTCTTTGCGGAACAGAGCACGCACGTCATTCTCGCTTCTTATCCGTTTTGAGCGATTACTTAACGAGATCACACAAAACTTGCGTGCGCAATTCAAAATTTACACAGTGGATCTTTTTTACAGTTCCCAATAATACCGGTCTTAGATGCTTTGTAGATATAAAAATTCCAATAATAGAAAGAACATTTTGATAGGATCGATGATACCGACCCACCTCTCTCCCAAAAAGGTTCTTGTTTGCTCAGTACGATCGGAAGATGACGAAATCAGCGCCGTGTATTGTTTATCTCAGGAAAAGGGCAATCGTTGCAATTTTTGTATAGATTACCATTATAGTTTCAAGTGCGCGGATAAAGGTCACCTGTAGTTCATTATATCACTGCACGAATAGGCTAACTACGTATGTATTGACCAGGCTGGTTTCGTTTTTCAACAGGTCAGGATGTATCATTACGAGGAGGAACCGATGTCACAGACCATGCATATGTTGCCACATACCTTCTGGTGCATCAACTCGGCTATCCAGGCACGTGACCGGAAGTTAATTTGGTTGTGAAATGAAATGTAATTCCCTTGGTGTGTGTGCGTGTGTGCGTACGTGTGTATGTACGTACGTGTGTATGTATGTATGTATGGATGGATGTATGTATATGTATGCATGCTTCCCAGAGAATGCGAGGTGTCGTTCAGTTTAACATGTCTGCCAGGGAGTAAACAGTAAAGCACTTTGAGGAATCCTGAGGATATTTATGGATATTTCGTATGCCTAATTTAACTGTTTGTTAACAGTTATACCAATAATCCACATAATCAGTTTGATTTTACTTTTGTGGAATGTGAAGTATCAGGGCTTTAGTGAACGTTTGTTTACTCCGAGCTAAATATTTCTTGTAGTCACAGTATGGTGAATATTTCATCGATTGAGTTTGCTTTCACCGGTTGCTTTGTGTGGTCCTGCCACTTGCTTACACCGCCTGCTGTCCCTTCAGGAGATGTCGATCATCGCCATCTTCCTGTGGCTGATCCACTGGGTGTACGCCGAGACGTTCGGCAAGCCTCGGCCCGTCGAGACGCCGACGGTGGACGTCGTCGACATGAACCTGGACGGCGATGACGTCAAGAAGCCCGTAAAACCGCGCGGACGTAACGTGCGCATGCACACGTCCGCCAAGCGCGCGACCAGTTCCTCCAGGCGCATGTCCACTTCCGGCAGACGTCGTTAACGCAACACTGGGGCTCGCTGGAATACAAGGACTCGAAGCGGTCGCTTTCGAACGAACAATGATAATGCCGCTACTGTACCGCTAAACATCAAAAATTAATAAACTTTCAGACAAATGACGTCATCGTTACGCGTAACGTGCTTTTCAGTTGATCTTCTCTACTAAGTAATCCGCCAGCCCATGCAGAAACGCTGAATTAGGTGTATGTAATTGTTCATTTGTGATTTTGTCTTTTCTATAATGTTTATGCCGTATGCATAACACATAACATTAGGCAAGTACAGCGAGCATATTGAAATAGTTTCCCATTTCCCTTTTAAGATACGAATTATCTACAATATCAAGCTTTGACAGCATATTGATTGGGGCAAGACAAGTGAACCTATTTGCGATGCAATCACGCACAACACTGCCAATGCAATCACGTACAACACTGCCAATGTAATAACGTACAACACTGCCAATGCAATCACGTACAACACTGCCAATGCAATCACGCACAACACTGCCAATGCAATCACGCACAACACTGCCAATGCAGTCACGTACAACACTGCTAATCCAGTCATGTACAGCACTGTCAATGCAATCACGCACAACACTGTCAATGCAATCACGTACAACACTGTCAATGCAATCACGTACAACACTGTCAATGCAACCACGTACAACACTGTCAATGCTATCACGTACAACACAGTCAATGCAACCACGTACAACACTGTCAATGCTACCACGCACAACACTGTCAATGCAATCACGTACAACACTGTCAATGCAATCACGTACAACACTGTCAATGCAATCACGTACAACACTGTCAATGCAATCACGTACAACACTGTCAATGCTATCACGTACAAAACTGTCCATGCAATCACGTACAACACTGTCAATGCTACCACGTACAACACTGTCAATGCAATCACGTGTATTATTTCCAGTGCTATCACGTACAACACTGTCAATGCAATCACGTACAACACTGTCAATGCAATCACGTACAACACTGTCAATGCAACCACGTACAACACTGTCAATGCTATCACGTACAACACAGTCAATGCAACCACGTACAACACAGTCAATGCAACCACGTGCAACACTGTCAATGCTACCACGCACAACACTGTCAATGCAATCACGTACAACACTGTCAATGCAATCACGTACAACACTGTCAATGCAATCACATACAACACTGTCAATGCAATCACGTACAACACTGTCAATGCAATCGCGTACAACACTGTCAATGCAACCACGTACAACACTGTCAATGCTATCACGTACAACACAGTCAATGCAACCACGTACAACACTGTCAATGCAACCACGTACAACACCGTCAATGCTATCACGTACAATACAGTCAATGCAACCACGTACAACACAGTCAATGCAACCACGTACAACACTGTCAATGCTACCACGCACAACACAGTCAATGCAACCACGTACAACACAGTCAATGCTATCACGTACAACACTGTCAATGCTACCACGCACAACACTGTCAATGCAATCACGTACAACACTGTCAATTCATTCAACTGTTGAAAGGCCGTTGCCCATGGCATGGGCTAGTGGCAGCAAGCTGGTCGACGACCCACCTGGTGGTCGGTTGGGCAGTTATTCCGACGTGTCTGAAGATGGACTCGTGCTCCAAGCCGCAGCTCTGTCTTTGTGGAACGGATACCAAGAATACATGCGTTTAGCTTGTGCAGATGTGATGGGTACAGTGGCCAGGATCTGGAGCAAGATGCTGATGTTTGGGAAGAAAATGTCAACATCGTCGTGATAGCAGTGTGCGGTCGTTTCGATACTTCATTGTTGATCCATTGCATGCGTCACAGCTCAAGATCACCCTCGATGACAACAGACGAATCTGGAAGGAGCGACTCATGCATGGAACCGGCTCGCGCCAGTGACTGCAGCGATCAGACGCTTCCGTCTCTCCCGAGTTGCACGGAATAAGTGCTCTCAGACTGCAAGCACACTTCTGTTGTTCCCCCAATCGAAGTTAGAGGTCGGATGTGATGGCGTCTACAACGCCAACGGGATAGTAGATATTGACACGGGGGTGATCTTCCACATTTCCTGATCCGACTGGTGTCCAACGGTAGACGGATCTCGTCGCCGTTCTGAGAGCATGACGTTCGAAGTCAACACCTCTGGAAAGTTCTTCTGCCTGGATGAAGAGCTCGTGGGACTTGCTTTCTGGGCGGTTATTCCTCAGAACGTCTAGGTTGTAGACATTCTTCAGTGTGCGGACACGAAGAATCAAGAATGTTCGCACACTGAAGGGCCTACTCACGCCAACAACCACTACTTCAAATATGCAGACGACACTGCTCTTGTCGGTCTCGCCCCCTCCACATTTTACATGATTTTTAGATATAAAAAAAGCATTACTGAACGGCACAGCGCATGCTTTACTGGTAGATATATATATATATATTATATATATAAGTATGTATATATATATATACACACATATATATATATAATTATACATAGGTGCTAAATGGCAACATTTTGTCGGGATACAATTCTCACGGCCTTTTGTATAATGTCAAATGTGTTTATGGCGATGCTGACACACACACATACGTCCTAATGTCAGTGTCTGGCAGGTCTACGATAGGTAAAAAGAAACATCACAGCCTACCCACTTCTGAGCACATTTATTTGAGGTATTCACGCCAATTTCCGTTCATACAGAACCCATCATCGGTGACACTGAGGAATCGCAGTATATCACCCCTGGAATATCTCCAAGAAACATTCTTCTGTAACATTCTTCTGTCACAGTGTGACGCATGGTCTGATTGAATTTGCAAACAACTAACACAGTACACTGAATGAATGCTAGTCTTGACAGAAACGTACACAGGATGTAATGATTTGCCTAAAATAAAATATTAAATTATACAACATATGACAGCGCAAATAATCCAACCAACAATTTGGGATATATATATATATCACAAAACACTGTAAATACAGTGTACATACATATGTATACATACATATGTATTATTTATGTATACAATATAGATAGTTATACCTCGTTTATTCAATCTTCAGTAATCCGGTCGTTTCACAATCCACACGTTTTATTAGCAACTATCTTGATACCATGTTCAATAAGGATCTCACTAATCCATATGTTTTGTTTAGCCAACCAGAAACACTGGGAACCAAAGTACACAGAGAACTGAGACAGGACTGTATAATTATATTCACACATCTGGAAACAGCCGAGGCTGTGAACCAACCATAAGACACTACTGCTGTGCAATTATGATATTGATAACATTTAAAAAGTGTCATAAATTAAACACCATAAACACCATGTACAGTTGATAAGCACCAGAAAACAAAGTTGATATGCTATGTCAAATGGGTTCAATAAAACCTACAACATAAAGTGCTTGCGACTCACTGAAAACAGAATGTCAAAGGTTTCCAGCAGAAAAATCATTTCAGCCGGATACAAATCAGCAGTATAACTGAATAGTTTAGTCTTATGAAAAAAATAGACTTATGTCATAATTTGTTGTGTACACGATCTCACGTCAATGTAACGCAAGTCACTCAGGTGCTTGGCTGCCAACATGTGTCAACAAAACACACGATGACACGAATTTACGCAAGCGATTTGGGTATTCACAAGAAGTGCTCACGTCTAGGGCCACAATTAGGCCCAAAATGCATAAATATGAGGGTTTGTGCGTTTGTTTTGGAATTATTACATTTCTACACAATTAAATATGTTGTTTTGGAATTATTACCACATTTCTACACAATTAAATATGTTGCACTTTAAGCGAACCTAAAACTGCTATCAAACACGTGTTTTCATCGATGTCTCTTTCTTTCTTGTTGTCATTTCCCACGTTGTCACGGTCTATGTTGTCTCTTTGTAAGTTGTTGCTCCATAGCTGTGATTTCCTACATTCCGTTGTCTGTTGGTTTGTCTCGCTTCAAAGCTGCATATATCCTGATGTTTAATCGCCCTTCAAAGTCATAGTCCGACATATCCTGAAATCACAAAATTAACAATGTGACTGCAATGTTATTGTAATAATACATTCTCTGTAAGCCACAAAGGAAGGCATCTTTCTGCACATTTGTGTGTGTGTGTGTGAGTGTGTGTGTGTGTGTGTGTGTGTGTGTGTGTGTGTGTGTGTGTGTGTGTGTGTGTGTGTGTGTGTGTGTGTGTGTGTGTGTGTGTGTGTCTATGTTATTGTACATGTTATTCTTTCTACATAAATTTCTTTACGTAAATAAGTCATTGATAAGATGACACCAGAGCACCAGTGCCCGCCACAAAGAAATATTTAAACCTATCAATTTTTATGTAGCATTATTCACTCACTTGAACGTTTATTTCTTTATTGTGTGCTTTTTAAAGTTTGCGTTGATGAGTTGTAAAGTATTAAAAAGATGGTGTCACAGTATTATATTTTACAAGATGCTTTTACAGCTTGTTAGATTCACTTACCTTCGCTTTGTGTAGATATTTTGAGCCTTCCTCCCAAGTCTAAAATATAGACAAACATAATCCAAGGAAATTTGCTTTGGCGATTATATACTTACAATGACAATAATGTACAAAGCTTCTGAATCACATTACTGTGTATGCATAAATATGTATATATCACTGATTTTTAGCTAACAGTATAACTTAATGTTAATGCTAACTATAATGACAACATTTTGTTTGTCATTCAACGACATGATGATATGTAACTTCACACATATATCATGCAAATTTGACAATATTAACTTCAAGCTGTTTGCCCAAGAATATGCAGAAATTTCAGCATAGCTAAAAATATATAATTTACTCCCCCAAACTATCAACATAGTAGCTGAACATATTAGTGTAACATTTCTAAGTTTTGTATTTAAAGGGAGGGTGCCAGCTCCTCTGCTCAAAATTGGCTGAGCAGTAAGTTGCAATGGGAAGTCTGCTGTCTAGAACGTGGGAAAGTTAAACATCAAAGGGTTTTGCGGCTACCTCTGATCGCACTGGCATAATTAATAATTAGTTTTGTTTTTAAACTGGATGTTTTATTTACCATCTTTCAAACGGTGAACACTTGTTCCACTTTTAATAAAGTAACTAACACAGATTGGCAGGCAGTAAACCTTCAACATGCGTGTTGTAGTCATAAAAACATAGTATTAAATGAAAAATATAAACCTAGGCGCTGATAGCCTCGCTTTAACACTGGTCGCATATTAGAGAATGTGTTTGTGTTTTAGGAGGATTATTACACTGTTGTCGGGTACCTGTGGAGAGTGCATCAATGTTCCACCAAGTTCATAGAATGCATAGGCAGCCACGTGGAGGTCTTCCTTCATCCCCTCTTGTCTGGCTATGGCCTCTCGGAAACACTACACACAAACCAGAACACATCATCCCCCAGTCACCCAGGAAACACCCGACTCAGTAATGTGGCTGTCATTTCAGTTCTCGTTGTTTTGACTGTCGGTTTTCGCAAAGTATCGTTTAAATTGTCAAAAAAAGTTGCATTGTGCTGATTCCTTGATAGAACTACCAATACGCAAAAACCTATAAATAAACAAGTTTATAAAAAAACTGTATATAATTTATATGATGCATTAACAAGACTGCTACCAAATGTGTCAAACTCAAGCGTACTAAAAGCTAATGGTTTATCAATAGTTCACATATTTTCACTGACAATTTTTAACGGTACTGATAATGATTTCAACAGTCGGTAAGTTAGATATATAAATGAATAAAACTTAGATGAATTATATCACAAACTAGAGCACTTTTTGTCAATTTGGGCAAAGAATTGAACAGAAAACATTCTCACCTGAATCGCCATTTCCGTGTCTCCGAGCTCCCGGTAGAGAGCGCCCTCTATGAGGCTACGTAAGTGGAACAGCTTCTTGTCGGTCTGCTGATTACAAACTGCAAACAGATTAAAAAAGAAAGTAAATGTCACTGAAATTGGAACTGACACAGTAGATATGTGAGAACACTATAATGGCATACGTAGAGCACAGTGGCTCAGAGGTAGAGCTTCGGACTCTCGACTAAGACGACCCGGGTTCGAATCCTGGCTGCAGTGTTAAAACCTTGGGCAAGTTTTTCACTCTACATTGCTCCAGTTCACTCAGCTGTATAAATGAGTACCTGGCTATAGACAGTGGTGGATATGTGTATGAGCAGACTTCGCGCATTAATGGTAACGTATGACTGGATGCTTGTCTAATTGAACAGGTCTGTCGAAGAAGTAAGGTGTAAAGCGCTTTGAGCAATTCTGAGGATTGGATACTGCCCTCTATACGAACGTACTTTACCTTTATTTTATACGCATCTGATGCAGAAGCAAGAAAAGATACAGATAAATATTATATTTCCTTACAGGCAAAATTAACCAAAATGCCAAAAGCATTCTACAAGTGCACATGTTATTTCTCATTGCAATATCTACAAACTAGGTGGAGAGTTCTAAATAAATTATTACGTTATTCTACAGTGGAGACAAACGCTGTGATGTTTCCTCCTACAAAGACAGCATTTGAAATTCTGCTGGTTCGTGACAACCGGATGTTAGTACTTGTTGTCTGTGGGACAACTTAGCTTAGGTGCAGGGCAGCACTGTTATTCAGCACATTCAACTGTAAATACTGTTAATTACCTATGGATAAGTAGGTTTCGAAATGAAGTTGTGGAACAAGTGAATTGGTGTACAGACAAGTGATATGATTTTTTCTACTTGTCCTCGGGACAAGTAGTTGTTTTTACAAGTTTTGAACCCTGAAAAATTATAACAGGTGATACCACGGTCACATATGTATGACAATTATTTCACAGAAGCTGTTGTACTTGATGCTTGAGGACCGTGGACCTCCAAGAAAAGTGATAAAAAATGACCAGACGTCCTGGAGGTACCTTCAAGCATTGTCTCCAGGTCCGTGTGTTTACAGGTTGACAGCGAGTTCCACAGGTAGAGGACCTCGAGACACCGCAGCTTGCAGTGTTCCTCAGTAACACCCGTCTTCATCAACTTCTTGGCCTGCATCAAAAAGGTCAATGATGGGTTCATACGATATCAGTTGATGCTTCATTTATTGAATACACAATCAATGTTGATCAACTTGAAAGTGACTCTGGGCCAGGTGTAATGCTCTCTATAGAAATAAACCTGTGTCTTCACTCTGCATTACTGCTGCCTCTGTAATTTCACTACTGCATACATTGGTGTCAGAAGTGGGATACCGCACCGTGACATAATTCCAGGGACATTTCCAAATGAGAATCACACAGTAAGCAAAGAATTAATAACAAAAACTATCACAAATTATGCAGTATGTCTTGTTACAAAATTCTTACCCGCTTCACGACAAATGTTTCTATTGGGGAGTTCTTCCGCCGAACGAGGCCTGGAACTTGTTTGAGTGTTTTTTCGACAGTCGCCATGTCCCCTGTGGCACCCTGGCATACTGCAAACACATTTTATCAAAGAATCTATAAAATCTATAAAAATCATCTATAAAAATCACATCAATGGCAAACAACATTAAACACATCTTTGTTGATTCTTCATACTACAGTAAAATCTACCCACAATGTTCAATGTTTGTCATGACCAAGTCACAAATATGGACAGATAACATACAACGCAAATTTGTCATTCATAGCTTTAAAATATGCCTGTTTTAGGCAGGTTTTCATTACGGAATATGTTTGCTATGCTGTATCATCGACATGCTAACACTTAGACCAGTATACAATCACTGGTCTAAGTGTTAGCACTTACACCAGTGACTGTATACACTTCTACAATTCAGGTGAACAACTAAACAATGAGATCCACTCACTTGCTGACATGTAGGCATAGTAACTCTTCGACCAGCGATTGTCTTCCCATAATCTGCAAATAAAATTTCACCGGAACACAAAACAAAACTTGATAAAATGAAATAACAAAGATGCTAACACACTATCATCTGATGTTTTCACAAAACGAATTATGAACCAATTGTATAATATACTAATGATACATATTCTCTACATGGACAATGTATCAAGAGGGTTTATATCAGACCACAGCAGACTGACAACCAAATTCAAGTTTAAAAAAATGAGTTTCAGATTTTGGTTTGTTGCTTCGTCGTTGTCATTCTAATTACGCCTGATGTAATGAGAGATTAATGTGGCAGAGACACCCCTTAAGGGAAAAGGATTCTACAAGTCAATAAGCTCATCACACAGCAAGTTGTCCTATGCTATCAAAAATTACCAGATAACATCAAAAACGTGTTCAGGCTCTTTGGCCATATCGTGTTTGTTGTTCTCAATGCCTGCCATGTGACTGGCTGAAGTATCACTACAACTGAGCCCTGCAACGTTTGTGATGATCTCTTAAAGCCTGAAATTAATCTAAATGATGGCTCACCTGAGAAAACATTTGAGAGCTTCGTTCCAGTCCAGCATCATCATACTCATACAGCCTGCAGATAACAACATCATCATACTCATACAGCCTGCAGGTAACAACATCATCATACTCATACAGCCTGCAGGTAACAACATCATCATACTCATACAGCCTGCAGATAACAACATCATCATACTCATACAGCCTGCAGGTAACAACATCATCATACTCATACAGCCTGCAGGTAACAACATCATCATACTCATACAGCCTGCAGGTAACATCATCATACTCATACAGCCTGCAGATAACAACATCATCATAC
This sequence comes from Oasisia sp. SBJ-2009, assembly GCA_964017155.1. Taxonomy (NCBI): domain Eukaryota; kingdom Metazoa; phylum Annelida; class Polychaeta; order Sabellida; family Siboglinidae; genus Oasisia; species Oasisia sp. SBJ-2009. Next base: position 2,920,237 of record OZ024855.1, read on the forward strand.
TCATACAGCCTGCAGATAACAACATCATCATACTCATACAGCCTGCAGGTAACAACATCATCATACTCATACAGCCTGCAGGTAACAACATCATCATACTCATACAGCCTGCAGGTAACATCATCATACTCATACAGCCTGCAGATAACAACATCATCATACTCATACAGCCTGCAGGTAACATCATCATACTCATACAGCCTGCAGATAACAACATCATCATACTCATACAGCCTGCAGATAACAACATCATCATACTCATATAGCCTGCAGGTAACAACATCATCATACTCATACAGCCTGCAAGTAACAACATCATCATACTCATACAGCTTGCAGGTAACAACATCATCATACTCATACAGCCTGCAGGTAACAACATCATCATACTCATACAGCCTGCATATAACAACATCATCATACTCATACAGCCTGCAGGTAACAACATCATCATACTCATACAGCCTGCATATAACAACATCATCATACTCATACAGCCTGCAGATAACAACATCACCATACAATACAAAATATTTAACAAAGAAATATGTATTAAAGTGGTAACATTATGCACATACTTTGTAATACAAAACAACAAACATATTGCTGATACAGCACCCTTGAAAAATCTATTTAATTACCTCACAACCACGCATTAAAAAATATTTCTTTTTAACAAAATATGTTCCTGGGATAATAATGATACAGATTTCATTGTTTCAGCCAAAGAAAAACTGCAAAGACATTATCCAATACATGTACTACATATTCTTACTGGCAGTTGGCAAATAACACATTCTGGCAGATTGACAACAAAATTAGTGCTTGTTTATGAAATGCTAAAATAAAAACAACATGGATGTTAACGTGTTGCTCAGCAGTGGTTGCTGTCCTACTACTGGTGTTTGGTGTGAGGACTGTATGTCTACTCACCTATCTCATGTAGACATATAAGTTGGATCTCCCGCTGGTCTGTGCTGGCGTCCAGCGCCACTCTACAGGCATTCATTGCCTCCTCAAGTTCCCCCTAAACACAACAACCACACCCTCATCAAATGATGCAAAATCTCTCCACTTTATTCGTGGCCAGTTTGTGTAGCTTGGAACAACTGGAGTGTGCCCATTATGTTGTGAATAATCAGTTGATATCTGTCTAACACTTGACACAAATCGAGAATGGGTAGTGCAAATTTGCATGTATAATATGCATTTATTACCTCCATTCCTTACCCAAAAGTTGGGGTGTGTATTATACATGGTGCTAATAAGACTAAGCAATTTTGACCCATTTATCAGGTCCCATTGAGGAACCTTCAGTATCATTAGGGGCACCAATACGCAATTCGGGTATGTGATGTATTTGTGTTATTTACTGTGCACAATGTTTAATTTTTATTCAGTTTATCTTTGAGATCTTTTAGTCTCCAACTATTATAGCTATAAGACATGTCTACAATGTGTGTTAACATAATGGATCTAATGAATGAATGTGGGTAGCCAGGTAATGGGATGTTGGTGGTTGATGGCACGGGGCTCGAATTAGTTCTGGATTATTAGTTCTGTAGGTTCCCCATTGCCAGAATGAGCACTGGAATGAGTTAGATGACAGTCTACACAGATGATGGCGTGCTAATCTGTCATCTACATGGTGTGTTAAACTGTCATCTACATGGTGTGTTAAACTGTCATCTACACATGACACCAGTGGCAATGCGTTAATGCGTGTTGTTGTTGTTGTGTAACCTGCATTTAGCTAGATTACAGTCTACACAAATGAGGGTGTGTTAAACTGACATCTGCAGCTGATACCACTGACATAAACGTATCCTTATCCAATGTCAATGTGTTAACACGTATTGTTGTTGTTGCTGTGTTAACGCGTGTTGTTGTTGCTGTGTAACTCACCTTGAGTCTGTGTATCTTGGCGTTGAAGAAGAGGAAGAGAGCAGACTTGGGGTACTCCTTCTCACAGCGCTCCAGGATCACAGTCGCCTTATCCACTCCTACAGACACTAGCAAATGAAGATTTGCCGCTCTCTGAGAACAGCTAACATTTTCAACAATGTTTGATAGCAAAAAACAATAAAATATTTAACTAGATTTCTGAACAACACAACAAACACTGTAGATGTACTTCTTCCAAATAACTGAACTGACTGGTGTGGCAACTGGGAGTGTCCCATCATGCACAAACTCCCAGACTGTCACAACTGATGAACACAGCAGTGTCCTAGACAGCTGCCTGTGTGTCTAGACTACACCCTTGAACCGCAACACAGGGGCCTTTCCACATGGCAGAGGCCACGCTAACTCCCCACAGAAAGCCTTCATTGGGAGGCTGTCACCTGACATCCAGTGTGTGCGCCTGAGCCATCACAGACATGTATGCTGTTCAGTTGTGTTGATTTGCAAGAAAAATAACAAGAACATTGTTTTTTCTTGTCCAATAACTGAAAGGCTCATTGGGGCACCACTGACAGCGTCTTTTAGCAATTCTTCTCACTCTTCCCTGGTATCATATCCCTTCGAACATTGCAACACTTCCATATTAGTAATCTCATCCTGCTATTTTATACCAAGCCATTAGCATAAAAGAGAGATGCTAACTGTTTAGTGTATATCCCGCTTTTAACACTAATTCAACACGGATTAACTGTATACAGAAGTAACACACGGCCACCCACCAGCGTCCATGCTGTTCCCATCAAGAGAGAAGAAAGGTCGGATAATGGTATGGTACCACAACAGTCCCAACCTACAACATAAACATTTAAGAAGCCTGTAAAAACAATGAAATGATCATATCCGTGCAGCTCCTTGAAACTCCGATACTGGTTTGATACTGTATAAAATGTAATAGACATTGTCTGGTGCTACTTTTCTATTCACTTGATATACCACGTTTATTTAGACTTCGTGATAGTCTTCCATCCATCCAAACATAAGCTACATTATATAAACCATGTTCACTGAAAAACGCAGTACAAATACATATTAACATATCACTTGCATTACCATAACACTGAGCACAACTTCTAGTGCAACGATCACTACGTTATATCACGCTTTTCATCTCTGACCTAACTTGACGACATGAGTTATCATGCTTTCACGTGATAACTCATTTCAAGTTAGATCAAACATGAATAACATTTTCTAAAATTAACACCTCTGACCGAGACAAACGAATTCTTCGCGTGAGACTTACGTCGCCAGTGGCGCCTTCATGTCGTCCGTCTGACTTGAGTACTCCAGCGCCTCTAAACCCGTGTCACGGTCGCCCTCGAATCCCAAGAACTCAATGACCTTGAGCAGCTTCGGCGGAACCATTGATATGCACAGCTGGAAGAGACCGTAGCCGAAACTAACGGACCCCAAAAGGCGCCCGGTCCCCAATCCCGACAGCTGCGTCAAGTCAAGGCCACTCATCGTGTCACTACACATGCTTGGAATGCTTGACGTTTCCGGCGACACAGACACGTCGCTAGGTGTCGCTACCGTACAGTCGTTGGCGCAGCTGTCGCATTTCTTCTCGGCCCTCTGTTTGATCACCTTGTAGGACTGCTCGTAGATCTTCCACGCCTTGCGCAGCAGCCAGCCGCCCTTGATGTAGCTCGTGAAGTCTTGGTTCATGAAGGTCAGGATGGACCGGTACAGCAGCGAGTCGGCCACCAGGATCTGACGCTGGAGCTTGTCTTCAACTGCCGCTTCGTCCTGACGGCAAAACAACAGGTCAGTTACTGAATATATTGTTCATGGCTCCATGAATGGTTTATTGTATGATTTGACTTACCCCTTAAAATTTGTCGATGAGTACGACGTTTCAACCCGTCAGCTATGGGTTTTGTTCACGTACTGGTGTCACGTGTGTTGGCTCAGATTTCAGCAGGATAATTACTACCATGAACACAGACCAGGGATACCATATACCCACCATCTACAACCAAAGTATCCCGCCGAAATCTGAGCCAACACACGTGACACCAGTACGTGAACAAGGCCTGTAGCTGACGGGTCGAATCGTTGTACACATCAACAAATGTTTGCTCCAAAGTAAATCAAATCATACAATAAGCAGGTAAGTTGTTAGTCCAGGCTTTATGCAGGATAACACGTGTTGCCAGTCACACATTTTTAGTGGACACATGGATGTCAACTCACACCCATACAAGTTAGTTGAGACTTGTTTTATGACCTGAAATCAAGTACAACACATCTGATACGCATCTTCAAGGAATAACTGACAATATCTATTTGATTTTTGAACACGTTTTATGCTCCTTCATTTGTTGTCCGCCCACCACGCCACCCGGCCACCCGGCCACCAGGCCACCAGGCCACCAGCCCACCAGGCCACCAGGCCACCAGGCCACCAGGCCACCAGCCCACCAGGCCACCAGGCCACCAGGCCACCAGGCCACCAGGCCACCAGGCCACCAGCCCACCAGCCCACCAGCCGCCCAGTGCTATTTCTACCCGCCCACAATGGGTTTCACCCATCCAAATGACGGGTGGGTGGGTCTCTGCTGCATAAACTTATGGTTCTTACATAACACACTCTCCATTACTCATGAGAGAGGACTGATCAATGTATTCCACCTCTTCAATCGAACTGCATCTTGGGCCTCTCCTGGGAAGCCTCCAGCCACAGTGCAATTTAGACATGAAGGCTATTTGTACAAAAGTATCCACCATTATCTATAGTAAGGTACTCATTCATACTGCTGAGTGAACTGGAGCAATGTAGAGTGAACAAATCTGTTCAAGGCTTGACACGGCAGCACATAATTTTAACCAAGGTTCTCTTAGTCGAGAGTCGTAAAATCTAACTACCACTGAGCCAATGAAGAAGAAGAAAACAATTTTATTTGAGAAATTGCCTTAAAATTAGACCTACAAGTGATATCATCTAGCTTATTACTGATCACACAGATCAACACACCCAGCAGAGCAGTGGCGTAATTTCCGTTATCGCCAACGACAACACTGCAATGCCAATGGAGAATTGGAAACCACTTTATGATAGCAGCACTTACCATTATGAATATCATTAATATAATATAAAGTGAATTAATTTAAATAACCATTACCAGAATGATCCTTCAGCATAGCAGAAGATCTAAAACTGAACCTATTGTATGAGTGGCACAGAAAGTAAACCAATGTCAACCCACAGCTACTTACAGTTGAGCCTGCCTTGGAATGTTTGCGGTGCTGAGACTTCTTGAAGCCCGACTTCTTCTCACAGCGGGTCTGTGTCTCCTCTAGAGCAGCGGTGGCCTGGGCGATCTTCTCGTCCTCAAACGTCATCAGAGCTTGCTGCAACACGATGTCAACTGTGTTTATACAGAGTTGTCACAGGAAACTATAATAAACTTTTTAATATAAAAAATAAAACAATGATTTTAAGATGTATAACACAAAAGAGAAGAATAAAAAAAGTCTCATGTCAAAACAATTTGAATTAATTAGTTTTAATAAACACATGTGTCTTTAAAATAATCATTAGATATAAGCATGAATCAAGATAGACATAATTAGAGCAAAGGCCTGCCACTTACTTTTTTAAATTGTGGAAACATGATTTAAAATAAATAAGTCCTGATTTTTTTGCAAACGATGGCCATAGTTTCAGCTGATTTTATAGTGATAGGTTGCTGCTGTGTTGAAAGCACATTTGATAATAATGAACTTAGTCTTAGGGATCAACATTTTTGGGAAACCTGATATTCTCAGGTTCTGTGGATATCTGAAAATTGTACTGGTGTAGGAGACACAAGTCTAACCAAATAATGTGGGGGTTGAGCAGAAAGGTTTGGTGTGCGATAGAGCATTACAGAGGCTTGTGCTATCACTGTGTATTTATACTAAGTTCATTTGATATACAATTTATAGTTGTTTGCCGTATCCAGGTACAGTAACTATCATCATAATTGTTTATATATGTACATAATAATGTGTGTGCACTGTACTGTGCATGTGTAATACAATGCCAACAGCTGAATGGTTAACTTGTCATAAACATTTCAAACAATGTGGCCAAGTATATAACAGCCTACTGTCATTTTGAACTACTGTAGTACAACTGAAGCTTAAACGACATTGCTGTAATAAGTGAATCGTAAGAAGACTTACCATGAAGAGAACAAAACTGCTGCCAGAACACATCACGGGGCTGTAGTCCCTGCAACAAACACCAGCGTTGTCAGTAGGCCACGAACAATATGGCCGACATTTAAAATTGCTTTGAAACTGACTTTAAACAAGTCTTTTATCACACAGTTTCCTGCCAGGACTGCTCAAGGAGCTGTACACCTGACTCCTTCACAGATCTCTCCAATCAAACACCATCTCAACTTACCTGGGGAGTATTCAGCCACACTACAATTAATATGCAAAGAGCCTACATAAATGTCTGCCTCTGTCTATTGCAAACTTTTCATTCATAGTCAAATGAAATGGAGAAATGCAGAATGAACAACCTTGTCCAAGATTCAATGCAGCATAAGATTCAAAACTGGGTTTTCTTGATCAAGAGTCATTGTTCTAGCCATTGTATAGTGTATACCATCTGATTTGATTTTCATTTAATCAACTGATCTGTGTTAAAACAACAACTGAGTTTGACTGATTATATGTAAGACTGTATCGATGTGGCTATCTATATAAGATATAATTTTTTATTTTAATTAGAAAAAATATTTGTTCAGTATTCATCACTGTTTGTTGCAATATTACAGTATTTATGTCACTATATTCATTATATAATTATATATATATATATATATATATATATATACACAAAATATTATATATATATATATATGTAGTATGTACATATATATATATATATATATATATATATATATATATATATATATATATATATATATATATATATATATATTATATATAGTGTGTCATTGGTCTACTAATTATAACATTTCCTCATGAATCAACCATTAGCCACAAGGGCTGTTGTACGATATCATGGAATAAGGTCATGCAGGGTCAAGCAAGTTTCAATCACCTCAGCCCACTCAGTAGTAATCTTAATTTATTTGCACATGGCTTAATGACTGCTTGTCTAAAAGTAAAGATAAAGAACAAGAATGAATGGCTAGCACTGCCCAGCAGTGTGAATGTGTCAACATAAAACTGACCAGAGATTTCTTATGTGAACACTTTTTTGGAGTCCCAATTAATTTTGTCCACTTATCATAAATCTGATCTCATTGCACAAAAATATCATATAAATGATATTGTATAAATTATTGTTGCTGTTACATAACTTACATTGTTTTTTATGGACCATTTTTTTGGGGGGAAATTTAGTTGTTTTGTTTTGTTGCAGTTCACATTTTGTCAAAACATGGAAATAGACAATTTTAGTAAATGGTTCATGATACTATACAACATCTAATTTAGTACCATAGAATTAGCTAAATTAGCCAAGTGATGTCTACTGTAATGGCAAGAATGTATCAATATATTGATCAACGTTGCAATTGCAGAAGGGAGCAAAAATGTAGCATGCTTAGTTACTGTATTATTGTAGTTTTTCATAAAGAAATCATTATATGTATACCTGGTTTGAGAAATATTATATGCCTGCATAGGCCCTAGGATTAGCTAAGTACTATTTGCTCTACCCATGTGTAAGGTATAAATGCAAAATGGCTCAACCTCAGGACTTTTACCATTTGTTGTATCTATAACTATAACTGGCAAACTTACTAATTACTATATACACATCATGAGTGACACTGGTGGCTTCATTTGTTTGATGTCTCAATGTGGAATGAGTCTGTCCACGTCGACATTATGAGTCAAGTCATGAATCACTATGTATTATGTATGTATACATACGTTCCACATGCAGATATGATGTCATGTGCTAGTATAACCTCCAAGAATAAAGCTAGCCGGCTAATAATTAATATGTATATTATCCTGTGTGATCATACTCATGATAAATTAATAAAGCAGTGATTTACTTGAAGCAGGCCTAATCAAACTAGACAGTTTGCTATATAATACTTACAACCTCACAGTTCCTGCCAGGTGGTCTTTGGCCTACCATAAAATACTGTGTCAATGTAATCTCTAACTGATTCATGGGACATGTTCTGGCCATAGTGTACTTTGGTTGCACATTTTTTGGATGCAGGAATTTTTGTAAAAATACTCACAAAACAATTTGTCAAACAATTTGTTTGCACAAATTTAATTAAATATGTATCAACATTTTAGCATACATTATTATCATAGCTGACTGTGTTCAGGTTTTTGTTAAAGGACAAACAAAGTTAACTTTTACGTGGCATACACCTAATAGAGTTAATACAAAGTAACAATTTCCACATATACTCAATTTTTTAACGCCACCAGTTTACCAGAAAAATATTTTTTAACACCCAGCCATCCAAATTCTATGCGCTACCCGATCTTAGACGAAGAATGACGTCACGACGGTGATCGAGGCGCTCTCCATGTAGATTCCCTGCATAGGGTTTGGCTGTTGTCATGAAATGGCTGCAACTCGGCAACGCGCGTAACATGCTGATGACGGTAAATATAAAGTTGTCCATTATTGTTATCGCTGAAATCATCCCATCAACTGATGATACATGTCTACATCAAAGCATTTCTCCTCAAACTGGACCGAGCAAAGTGCCAAACAGTACGCCCGCAAATCACCAACGTGAATCCATTGTTTCAATACTACCGGTTGTTTCAACTATTATTGCAACCGTATGCTGAACATGAAGGCATAATTACTAAAGTTTACCATAGATTTAACCACAGATTTAGATATACGTCTATAAGCAGCTGCTAGATGTCACGCCAACTGAACGAACTGTCGAAGACTTGAAGTTGTTGACCCTTAACAGCGTCACCGGAAGCTGACCGAGATACAGAATGCCGCGCGCTGAATGGCCAAGCCAAATTAACCCTTCACCTATGGCGGCGTCTAGACCATCATGGATTTCGTTAGAATTTTAGACTTTAACCCATTTTATCCGGAATACGATTCTAGTCGTAGTTACCCTTTTTATCCGGAATACGATTCTGGTCGTAGTTTGCACTTGGCACGGCTTCCCCGCACTCTGACGTTTTGGAATCCCATTGGCTGGTTAACACCGAAAGACGTCAGTATATCGGGATCACTAGGAAACCCATATTTTTCAACCAATCAGTGCCGTTCTTTGGGTATTTGCCGTCCAAAGTCGGCACCCCCAAGCCAAAGTGAAATCAAAGATGGCGTCGAGTCGCAAAGATCGTTAAATGTTGACGTATTTCGAAGGATAACTCCATTAATTTACTTCATACTGTTGATGACAAGAAGGCAGACACGTGGATAGCCAATATAAGATGGACGGTTATGGTATTTGATGCGATATTTGTCCGTGAAGACATACTTTGAAGCCATCGAAGTGGGATCGACCGACAACGGCATTCATTTTCGCTCACCGCGCACCACGCCGGTTTTTTTGGCGCCAAACAAAGTTAAGATTATTTCCAACGATGGTAACTACTTCATCAATAAAGTGACGTTGAAATGTTGACCAACGTTGTTACTTTAGAGTACTTATTTATTAGTTATAAGAAATAAGCCACAAAATTATACATCGTTGACAGAAAATATTTCACAAATTTGCATAATTCCGCTCAGCGGCGCCACACGTTGGCGATTCAATCGACTGACATGGGGGTTATTACAAACAATTTTACATTATGAGATTATTATCCAAGATATGTGGACAAGTTGTATACCTTTGTTTTCAGCAGAGAGTAATGCATAAAATAAAGTCAACTTGCTCATTGACATGTTGTCTCCTTCTTGGCGAAAATGTCAGGTGAAAACTAATGTGACAAACCCCAACATAGGTTTGAATTTATTGGGCATGTTTTGTCATATGCCACATAAAATATATATGATAAAACTATGAGTTTGTCAATGCGACTTGATAGTTTATTTTATCTACTTTCTAAAGGTATATCACATTTAAAAATTGATTGAGAAATAATAAAGTTATGTCCATTTTAAATGAAGGCCTGTCATTTTGTAATGCTGACAGATTGATTTGAGGAAATGATCAGGAACTGGCTGCAACTCGTCTGCACTAGCTTCAGGATAAAATGGGTTAAAGTCACATTCTGAGTAAACCGCTGACCTTAAAAAATTGAGTATTTTGAGAGAAATTGTTACTTTGTATAAACTCTATTAGGTGTATGACACGAAGCCGTAGCCTTTTTTTGTCCTTTAAAGGCAGTGGCTACGCGTACGTAAGCCAAACATTTAGGCCGCCAGTTTAAAGTACGGCATTTATTCTGCGCATGCGTATGCTATTATTTTCAGTTACGTGAGCTGTATTTTTAGCAACGGTACAGCACTCGATATGTGCATGATTTCCATACGTGAGCCTTACCTTTAGTAGCTTTCAATTTCAAAAGTACGCAATATACATATATAAGCTCTACTGCCATATCTTTAGCACTCAGATCTAAAAGTAGGCATGCCTAGGTGATATTGTTTTTAGCGTGTGCATTCCGTATTTTTAGCAAACAAATCTAAAAGTATGTTTTTCCGCGCGTGCATGTTGATGTACGCACGAACGGAAGCTGTTTTGGCACTCAGTTATTTTTACATGAGTTTTTGTGCCTTTCATTTTTTTCGCACGTTGACATATATAGCCCTATGGTACGTTGTCAGAAAATCTAACAATGTTGATAGCATCGTTCCCTCGTGTAATTCCGCCATATCGATGCAACGAGATGGACGCAACATGCGTGCGCAGAAATGAAAAACAGATGCTCGCGCATCCTCACGTATGGTTAGGCTACGTGTCTAAAGATATGGCTCACGTACGCGTAGACACTTCGTTTGTTAAAATGGCATAAAACTGCAGTACCGACAATTAATTGACTAGCCAGTACATACCTGTATATGACTATTTCTGTGTGATAAACTATATAGACGGAGTATATAGACTATGTCAAGACTATAATATATCTATAGTACTTTAGCCGGCTAAAAATTAATAATTATATTTAATATATATTAGTCACCTAAGGCTAAGCCAAGCCAGAGTAAGGCTAAGCATACGTACCATAGGCAAGCCCTATCCCTATCCCTAGTCTGTACTGCCCAGTCTTGGAGGCTAAGTTAGGGCATTCCACTCTATCAACACATTTAAAAACAAGTATAATTCCGCGCTACTTGAAAACTTACTTGTATTTCATGTATAACTCCTCTGCTTGGGTCCATTCATTATTCAAAATCATGCGAATGCCTTGCAATGCCAGTTTTGCGTCGTCGAAATGTTGGTCGGCTATGTCACCATTCATATCTGGAGTCTTCGTTTCTTCCGCGATTTGTGCCATTGTTAGAAAATTAAACAGCTTCGTTGCAGTTTTGTTATTCAGGCATCGATGCACACATTCGACGCTAGCGCCTTGTCATTCCCCTGACACCTGCTGACAATGTTGTTTAGGTTTCTCCACCTCCTCTTCCGGTTTTGAGATACCCGTATAGACAATAGGAAACTGTATCCGATTGGATTTCTTTTAAATTGGGCTTATGGAATATTTAGTTCAAAGTATTTATAGTTATATGTGTGTGTGCTTAGTTTCAACTGCGTTCTTATTCCACCAGCGTGTTATAAAATTGAAAACAAATTACGCATGTTTTCTCAAGAAAATTGTGTGCAATGTTCACTTCCCAAAGTTATTACGACCTCTTTAACTTACTTATACTGCTTATCTAAACAGCATATTTGTTTTATATGTGCCATATAATATAATGCTAGTTAATACATGGTTCTGTCAAAAAATTGTGTACTTTAACTGAAGCAAAGTAACACATGTAGTAATTTTGCATGTTCATGTATGTGAATTTTGCTTATAGTTATACACTATGTGACAACATGTCAAGCTCGTCCGTTTTGCTGCCGGTCACAATGAAATCGGCAGCTTAAAAATATACGAGTAAATAATAACAGGGATGTGATGTTACGCTTTTGGCGGCTAAAATCAGCCTAGCTAAAGAACTACTTAAATCGACGATATGACTTCCTTGCCGAATAAAGGTGCTGTGTATGGAGAATATAGTCAGAAGAAATCAATACATTAATTACTGTAGAGAAGACAGTTGCCTACTCCGCAATTTTTTGCTAGTACGCAAAAAAACGATGTACCTGCGCAAGTTCGCCAGGTGTCGCAACTACTAGTTTTCAATCAGGATTAATATAACCAAAGCCAAAGGAAATTAGTCATTAGAAATAATGTTTTCAAATAAAGTATAATTATATATATAAACTGTGGTCCTAATATATATGAAATATAGGACATCTTCCTCGACTGTCCAGTCTGTCCTACTTTTTGGCTACTACTATCACTTTTATAAACTACAAAATTACTATTTTCAAATTGCACAACATTGATAAACTTTTAAAATGCCATATTACTATAAAAAAGGAAATTGACAAATAAAATAAAACAAGGCTACAAACGTGTAGTGTTGTGTGAGTGACATATACCGGCCGGCCCGCCAGTCGAACACTCACTATATGTTGGTCTGGAAGCATGGCATCCGGAATTATTTTTAAAATCCCTGGCGTGTGAGGATGGATAGTTGCACTGACTTCATGACATCTGGCAATCTCATAGAAGCACTGTTGACACTCAAATAATTTAAATATTTGTTGACACCGTGTGATTTGTGTCTCTCAGGAGTCCTGGAGGAGCTGGAGCGTCTGGAGCAGTGCAGTCGACTCCAGAAGGCGCCGGTCGCCCGCCACGCGGCGGACGATGAACCTGACCTTGACATGCTGAAGCAGAAAGTGGAGCAGCTGCGAAATAAACGCAACGACCTTCAGAAGAAAATCGATGACTCGAGAAAGGTCAGAGTTCAAGTTAAAATTGTCTTATGTTTTGTGCTGACGGTTTCACAGAAAACTTTTGATGTGAAATGTTTTTTTGTGGCATCCCATGAATAATTTGTAAAATCACTGAAATATATACTGACGGGTAATTGTTTGCTTAAAGGACCAGTCCAGTTCTAAACAGTTTCCGTTGTAATTAGATTTGGGTTAGTAGTTACTAGAAATAAGTATTTTTCAAAGCAAGTGTTCATGCTGTCATGTGACAGTGTCATGTGATGTTGTAGTATGTTCGGGACGTCCTCAATGTCACTGTACAAGGTCACGAGAAGTCGACCCGATCAACCGCTACATATGCCCAGCTGGCCGCGATGAAAAAACAAAAACTTGAAGAACTGAAAAAGGCCTATAGATTCATAGGTATGTTTCAGTTTCCCTTTTGTAAATTTGAATGTTTGTATTACAGATTGTGACTGAGTACTGCTGCATGGTATTTGTACATTGTATGCATGAAAGTACTTACTCACTCAATCCTCTTTGTGCCTCCCTATATGGTATTTAAAGGAACAGAGAGCCAGTGCCAATCAACAGCCTGTATGTTGAATTTTGTGTTGATTACACTATGTCAGTTGGCAGGGTTCTATTTCCTATGTACCCGTCTGTCTTGCTGTCTCTTTGGGTGACCCCACTTGGGTGTGTTGGGCAGTCAGCTAGTAGTGGACAGTCAATACACTTGTCTTAGTAATTTCTGTCTTGATTACTGCATGAAGATATGCATAATTTCATTATGAATAATTCTATAATATTTATGTCCACTATGACAGAACTAATGTTTGTTCATTATACGTTGAACATGTACATGCGCCCACACATGTGTGTGTACACATATGCACAGAGCCAAACAAACACACATATTTGATATACTGCATACACACAGACATTTCACATCCAGATATCTAGTGAAAAAATACCATCATGTTGTTCATAATCTTACCAGGAACTTCGGCTGCGATGACGAACAAGACCACGCTTCGTCTTTGTTTCGATACCTGCCACAAGGGGGCGTTTGTGGAGCCGTTCTACGTCGAACTGAGAGTCAGCCAGACGGACTATAGCTTGGTGCGACACACGCTACCCCACTTCCTGCCACTAGAGGCGCTGTGTGACAAGCTCAACGCCTCGATGGACATGCCGGAGTTCACGCACGCCGTGCACGCATACTTGGCGTGTCACATGTCACGTCGGGAGGAGTGCAGATTGACACAGGTCAGTGACATGTCAACAACACATCATATAATAATGATAACAATAACTGAAATAGCACATTTTAAGTAAATATGCTATCTCCATCGTCCTCTTGTCCCCTCCTGGGGATCCGTGTTACTTCTTTACGTGTTTCTTTGCTTTTCTTGTCAGTTCTTTCCACATCTTTCTCTTTTCTGCAACAGACACACGTCTATGGATGTTTATGTGATTATTTCCTAATGGTAACCATGTCACATGGTGTGACATGAGTTTCAGTTGGCCGTCATCACCAAACATACTCTCACTGTCTCATACACACGTACACACGTACACACGTACACACGTACACACGTACACACGTACACACGTACACACATACACACGTACACATGTACACATGCACGCACATACAATAAAGCTTTAGATAAATATGTAGTTCACAACAATACTAATAAAATAATAAATAAATAGGTAAGAAATTTGTAATAAAAATCTAATTGTCTAGAAAACAACAAATTTATGTAATAAAATAATTATGACCGGGGTATAATAGATTACATGAATAATAAAATATTTAAAATAATAACAGCAAATAGGTATTCTTCCTACATTTAAATGAAAATGACAATGTTCACACCAGCCCTCCCCAGGCCACCGGTCAAGATGTGTTCCCATCTCAGCCTTCGTCTTCCCCATCATTCTCTGCCTCCCTCTCCCGCTAGCCATACTCTTTTCGGCAGTCAGTATGTTACTGTAGGTTATTTTACCTACAGTAACAATTCATAATCACTTATAATTACATTTCTGTTATTTCTTATGCAATTTCTTGGCAGTTTGCTTCACAGCGGTACTAATAATAATAATACAGTTTTTATATAGCGCTAATTCCCGCATGGCGGATCGATGCGCTGCACAAGAAAAATACTAAAATTAATGTATATTAATAAATAAAAATGTAAATTATATAAATTAATATAAATCATACTAACTCGCAAATCTGTGAGCGGTACTAATGTAATATTATTTTATAATTTGAGCTGTAGGTAATTTGTATGAACAGTGTTTTATGTATATTTTTATTGGGTCAATAAACACTTCCAATTCCGATTAGTGCTTCACAGAGTTGGCGATAATTAAAGTACACAAAAACTAAATAGTAAAATATATAAAGTACATTTTTACGTGCATGAATATTGAAACTTTATAGTAATAAAAACCCAGCTTAACGTAACCTCATTATCATCGTTGGGCTAAGCTAATCCGGGTTAAGGCTTAATCCCGGTTAAACTAACCTGACCATGGTTAAGTGTAATGTAGACGCTCGACCTCAGAGTAAAGCTCTGTCAACTGTTATAACTGACCTAGTTTTCTTGTGTATACTTGGCCTCTGTCTTAGTTATGTGCAATATTCCACTTACCGTCTCACTTTTTGCAGCTGAAATACAAACGCCACCTGGTGGGCAATATTGTAACAACACTTGCGTGTGACTACGTCGAGTTCACAGTTTCCCGCAACATGCATGGCTGCCCCCTGGAGGTGACCTTGGTCTACGCTGACCTCATGACTGCCTTGCCGAGCTCGGTTAATATTACAAGCAAAGGTATGTGTGTGATGAATACTTTTGTGGAGTGATGTAGCAAATAGCCTGCTGTGTGTTGTTTGATGGTATTCCAGTGTATTTGTATACAGACCAGTGTTCCAAATAGTGTGTTACATGGTTGGTTGATCTTTCAAAACCCATGCAAAATCCTCAGAATTCTAACAAATAGATTAGACTTCTATATGTGGAATAAAATGCACTTCTATTTGCATCTTTCAAAAAACAAATTGTTCTTGGGCCCAGGGAAACGTGATGTTTTTTTCTAAGTGTTAGGGTTGTAAGTGTTAGGGTTGTAAGTGTTAGGGGTGTAAGTTACACCAGAATACATTCCCAAGAATAACAATGTAACCATCTGTATGCCATAACATTATTGTATGTTATATAACATATACAGTGTGTGCCATAATTGTGGCTTGTGGCAGCAACAAGTGATACCTCAGTGGACAAATAGTTTAATTTTAGTTTTTTACTTATCTTAGTTGTCTGTTACTCCCCAGGTGGCAGCAGCAGCTTCTTCTGGGTGCCAAGTCTGTTCCCGGTGTTGGCAATCATGGCCCTGTAAATCGCACGGTCGTTCGTTGTTCTTAGTAGATCTCTTGGTGTCATTCCATTATTGATAGACTATCAGTTAGTTTTATTCTCTGACATCCTCTTGATCTTTTCCCTTCAATCTTCCAGGTGTTACAGATGTTGTCTTTTTCTTTCTCGGGGTGTAAGTCGTGGTGTAAGTCGTGGTGTAAGTCGTGGTGTAAGTCGTGCCTGTCTTGTTCTAATTTTGATAAATATCTTTCCTTTGCTGTTGGCAATTTGCAATTCTTCATTTCTTTTCGATCCACGAAACTCTTATCGTTCTTCTTTAAAACCTCATTTCCGTTGCTTCGATGGCATGTTGTGTGTGTTCATTTAATGTCCAGGATCCCAAACCATAAAGTTTCACTTTAGTTATATTAAAATTACTATATCTGTTGGCGATGCTGTAATTGGCGACGGTTGAAATTCAATAGTTTTGGTAAGGACTAAGGAAGACGTTTCAGTGAAAAATGCTATTGGTTCTTTGTTGTAAGGGTGTCTACAAATATACCATGTGAGGCCATGCTCATAGCACTGTTTGTTCACTTGCTTCCGAACTCCCAGATTACGATTAATTTAAAGCACATAGGTAGAGTTTTAAGAGTTAATTGTAAGTGAATAAACTGAGTAATTCACCATTCCTTGCGTTGTGCTACAGACTCATAATACTGATACTAATAGTGAAAGGAAATGCTCATTACTTGATACAAACCTTTAAAAAATATTTCAGACTTTTGTATTGTAGAGCTACACCGAGAAAATTGTAGTGTTTGAAAGTGTGTCTTGAATTCTATTCCCTCCCTCCTTAGACCCTCAACCCTCACAGTCACTCCCCCACCCACCCCCTCAATCTACCAACCTAACATCATGGGGACTACTCGAGCTCATGTCTTCTACATACTTGTTGAATTTGTTGAACAGTTATCTTGTTTCACTGCTTATTAAAAATTATCTCACCCATTGCAACAGGGACGTGTGTTATCCTGGTGCATGCTGGGATACAATGTGTGCTTCCTGTTTTCAGGATTGGATGGAGAACACGAAGTCATTCAGACCTGGAAAGAATCTCTCAGCACACTTCGACTCTCCAAAGCATTTGAAGATATCCTCTCGAATCAGACTATAAATTAATTGTGTGAAAGTGTGGTGTTTTTACCTAATAATGACTGTTTATCTTTACAACATATAAAATATGTTTGTGTTTGAATGTGTAAAAGCTGTTAACTTACAACGTATAAAATATGTTTTGGTTTTGATGTGTAAAAGCCATTAACTTATGACATATAAAATATGTTTTGGTTTGTATGTATAAAAACTGTTAACTTGTAATGCCAAAATGGAAACATAAAATACTGCTTAAACTCGGTATTTGTATTTATTGAAGGCCATTTCTTTGATTAGTGATTGATGTGTATCAAGTCTTGTTAAGGGATTCTGCAGCAGTTTTGCACATCAATGAACCTAGCAGAGTGAAACATGTCATACATAGAATACTTATTTAGCAATACTTATTACCAGGCACAACGGTTCAGATTGCAAATTTCACAAACAGCTTTGGAAAGCCAAAATGATTCACCTTTGTGAAAGCACCGATTATTATTTTTACATTTTCAGAAGGTTTATGCAATTTACTTGGTGCCATTGTCAAACAACATGAAAACTGTCGCGCTAATAGTAATGACAAAGTCCCAGTTTTGTACTATAATTACTGTCTTTATTATAAGAAATAACAACACAGTGAAAGTCAGAAATCCCAGTCTGTGCGGCAATAAGTTAATGCAAAGCTTTCATTTTAACTGTTGTAATTAGTTAAAAAATACACGTCAATAAATTAATCCGCCCCGCTTGCATTGTACGTAGCCTATGTTACACTGCTGCCGTGCCGACGTCAATAGTCTCGCTCTGGCCACACTAATAGAAACACGCCAGGTGTCGACACTGACCAACTCTAGCAGTCGTGACACCGACAACAAGACGTATATTACTGTAATGCGTAGGTCACTGTAGCCCTAAGCTCTTGCTAACGTCATTCTGAAAGTAGCCAAGCTAGTTAGATTTTGAGCGCCAATCCACTGGGCGTCTTCACATACGCGACATCACGTCTGATGCGTCCAAATCGGGTGACGCACTTTCCGTCCATGGCGGCACCAATACTCCATTCCCGTCCGGTTGAGAGGGGAACGAATGGTCGCCGGTGTGTGCGGTGCGACACGTCACGTCCGGCGGAAGTGACGCAGCTACGACTTGCCGAGGAAGTCGGCGCGACGCAGAAGGAGCCGAAACGAAATCATGGACAGCGCCGTGACGACGAAGATAAAGTTGGCGGGATACGACTGCAGCGAGCAGCCGACGTAGGCGCAGATGGTGACAAAGAGGAAGAAGTAGAGCAACACCGGCCGCTGTGGGTCGGCCTTCGAGGCGGCCGTCGTCGCCGCGACAGCCGCACAAGTTCTCGCCGACGTCTTCGCGTCGATGTCGTCGACGGCGACTGAGTCGGCCGTCGGTGTGACCGGAGCTGGGACCGGGACGACGTCCTCGGTCCTGCAGACGGCCGGCGGTGGACACACATCGTCCGCATCGACCGACGTGCCGACGGGTGACACGATGGAGACGGGCTTTGGGCGCAGGCCCGAATCGACAGACGGGCTTCGCACGGGCGATGCGCTCGACTCGTCGGGCTTCGGGTGCGCGGTCGACTCGCTCGCGTCGGCCGGTTGAGGCGGCGCGGTCGAGTCGCTGTCGGCGAACTGTCGTCCCTCTCCCTGCCACCCGCACGCCGCGATGGCGTCGGCCAGACCGGCCATCGACACCTTGGCCGAGTCGCCCGTCTTGTCCTCGCACAGTATGCCGGACACTCTCGCGTAGACCTTCTCCTTGGACTTCGTGCGCACGCCGGCCGGCTTCCGTCCGTCGCCGGTGTGCCTGCCTCCGTCCGGCGACACCCGGCCGCGCTGTCGACCGTCCACCACGAGGCCGCCGTCCGGCTTCCGGTGCGCGAGCGGCTTCTTCGGCGGCACGGCCGGCTTGCGCGCCGGCGACGTCTGCTCGGCGGCGTCGGCCTTAAGCGCTGACGTCACGTCCGCCACGACGATCGGCTTGTACTTCTTTGACGTCGGGAAGACGATGCGCCCGGGGAGCCGCCCGCACGTGTCGCTCGCGTTCCTCGCGGCCGGGCCGAGCCACAGCGACGTGGGGCGGGACGGCGGCGACAGGTCGCGGCCGTTCGGCGTCAGGTCGCCCTCTGACGTCACGACGCGGTCGTCGGCGAACGGCAGCAGGGGGCGCTTGGCGAATGGGTTCTCGCAGTTGTCGAGGACCCGCTCGAAGGACGACTTGCCGCCGACGGCGCCGGGGCCGGCCTCCACCACCGCCGCCGCCGGAGACTCGCCGCTGTCGTCGACGTCGTCCCCTGCAAGGAGAGACACACGGTTAGAGACCACATCCGTACGAGGTGCACAAGTCGTCACAAGACCACAACACCTTTGTGCCATAAGAGATAACATGTACAGTCGTCCTGAGACGGAACAAGCACCACTGACCGCCCAGACTTGTGGGCGAGTCCCAGGGGCTGGGGTTTGCCCTATAAACCACCATGACACTGTAAAGAGAGTATGCAGAGTTTCCAAGTTGAATGAGCCAACAGTAGGGAGATTTTATATTATCAAAACAATAGGGAGATTTTTTGGTAAGTTAAAAAGGGAACGCTTAACGCAAATAAACTAATCCGAGACACACCAGGAAAACAAAGAACATTAGAATGTAGACGTGTAAATGCAAAACATGAATTATAAGACAGGCGTAAGACTGAGTTTCCTATTGTTTCTGCGACATGGTGTAAGGTGAATCGCCTTTCCAACAGACTCCAGTAAACCGGGAAATTGGTATTCTAATTCAGAGATCGATGTTCTTAAAATTCGGGAATTCTCCCGCCAAATCGGGAGGCTTGGAAACTCTAAGTATGTAGGCATAGAACCTGATTTACGGAGACGAACACTGTTGTGTGCAGAGATATTACCGATGCAGAATTTGTGGCGCTCCACTGCTTCACGCTAATGACCCATGGCGTTGTTGACACTCAGTACAAACCCAGTGACGACCCTTTCTCGGTTACCGTAATCTGGTATCAGCCGGGTGGCTCATTGCAAATTTATTGTGTTACTATCGGTACCTTACTAACTACCATCAGATGGCGATAATTCATCATGGAATGACAGCCATTTAAAACGATGGTTACACCGCTTCAGCAAGAATGTGTACAAGTTAGATTTACGAGTCGTGTCACACTTAGCTTCGAGTACTCAGGCTCCGTGAGGTGGCAGCACTTTTTAAATAACATTCAAAAGCCGGCTAAGTGGCCAGATATTGTTTCGGCGACCTTACGCAGCCGATACACAACGCAGCTCTATCGAGAGTCCATAAATGGACAGACTAGTCATACACTATTTAAACCTTTAGTTTAGATTATCTCGTCACCAGTTATCATGGATAACGTCTACTAGGAATAAACACAACCTGCGGTGTTCCTGGTATCCTGGTTGGCATGTTTCTCGTCGGATTTCTCCATTTCGTACTCCATATCCACAACGGTTTTTTCGACAAAATAAAGAACGCGCGACGTCCTGATGACGTAATCACGCGCGTTATCTACTGAAACCCTTTCCATATAAGCATGCCTACCTACTTCATGTAGTGTTATAAGACTGGCTAATTAGGTATTAGTAACCGTGTATACGTTCAGTTAGGTTGGTAAAGGAGTGAGTGTTTGATGAATTGTTCTGCTCGAGCGACCGTTGACAAAGAATGTTATAACAACATTGCTGTGATGTGAAGACAGTGGACAGCAGGCCATTCTGGACACAGTTCGTTCACAATTATAGGTTAGTACACAGAATGACACCATCATATTGCAATATTCTTTATCGCCTCACACAAGGGAGCATTTCACCATCTCATTGGCAACAACAATGAAATCGGTGGATAATTACAACAGTGGCTTGGTACAGAGAACGTGGTAAGACATGATTCTCCCATTAACAGTGAGAGAAACATGGATATCATTACGTGTTCTGAAAACTGTGCAGTTTTGGGGCGTGAACGTGGTGTCAGTGACCCATTTCTATTGATCGATCGTTGAAACCAATAACACCGGCCATTCTTTTTACCATCAAAAGCACGGCCATTTTGTTGGCATAAAATGAGTGATCGATCGATGGAAATGTCCACTAAATAAATGCAATTGTTAGGTGTTGTTCTACCATATTTGAGCATAGGATTCGGACAACCTCTTCGCTGAAAGCAACGAGATTGTTATAGGTGTTATTACAATATTGCTGTTAACATACAGCATCCTTACGTATCGTGCTGTCAAATCAAACCTTCTTACGTCTTGTTTCTGAAACCTCACACACACGCGGCAACGTTAATATGCGCCCCCAGAATCATACTGGCATAGGACTTGTTGCACTTGAACAAATACTAATATTATATATAATACTATATTGAACGTATCGTTGTAAACTGAGTAACATACATTGTCTTGCGTAAATATAAATATTACAGGAAATGCATTAACAAAACGTGTCGTCTTTAGGGACGTGGTTTTATTGACAAGAAGAAAGATCATAAATTGCTATGTGTGGCATATAATTACACTGGATTGATACTAATAATCCACTATAATAAGGAGACCGTTGTTGAATTTAGATTAGGACCGGAAAGAAGTTAATGGAAGTGCATAATTATACTAATTGTATAGACATGAGCTCCATAGACACGTACATTTCTGCGCTGTTGACATCCGTTTGTCGTCGGCGCCATGGTGTCGTGACAGGAGGGGCCAGGTGCGGTCTTTGCGGAACGACTCGATGTTGTCTAGGAAGTCCTGGAGAGGAGCGAGACACGAGTGTAGACATTACTGGTGATCAGTGACACAGCGAGACACGAGTGTAGACATTACTGGTGATCACTGACCCAGCGAGACACGAGTGTAGACATTACTGGTGATCAGTGACACAGCGAGACACGAGTGTAGACATTACTGGTGATCACTGACCCAGCGAGACACGAGTGTAGACATTACTGGTGATCAGTGACACAGCGAGACACGAGTGTAGACATTACTGGTGATCAGTGACACAGCGAGACACGAGTGTAGACATTACTGGTGATCAGTGACACAGCGAGACACGAGTGTAGACAGTACTGGTGATCAGTGACACAGCGAGACACGAGTGTAGACAGTACTGGTGATCAGTGACACAGCGAGACACGAGTGTAGACAGTACTGGTGATCAGTGACACAGACAAGTCGCGTTAAAAGCTCAAATCCGAATTGAACGCGCTAAGATAATATAAATTTAAGCATACGTTTTTCTCTCGCTTGCTCGTCTTTTCCTCACACATTCTTTAGCACGCACACATGCACACACGCTGGCTTCTCAGTCGTTGTATTTCATCTATTTCTCCACGCAACCGTTCCCTCGTTCGCTCGCTCGCTCATTCACTCATTCACGCACTCGCTAAATATATGTCCACTGTCTTGCTATTTTGCTCTGTCGTACGTTCGTACGTGTTGATTACTTATATGTAGTGGAACGCATGCATGTTTGTGTACACACACACCCGTGCGTTATTTGTTGTACGCATGTTACGTATCTGTATATCCACTCATAATAACACCTACCTATCGAGACGGTTTAAAAAAAATTAGACGCCCTACCTGAATAGAGAATGAAACGGTCCCTACTTCTATGGAGAATGAGACGATCCCTGCCAGTGTGGGGGAGTGAGAGGGTCCCTACCTGTATGGGGGAGTGAGAGGGTCCCTACCTGTATGGGGGAGTGAGAGGGTCCCTACCTGTATGGGGAGTGAGAGGGTCCCTACCTGTATGGGGGAGTGAGAGGGTCCCTACCTGTATGGGGGAGTGAGAGGGTCCCACCTGTATGGGGGAGTGAGACGGTCCCTACCTGTATGGGGAATTAAGACGATCCCTACCTGTATGGGAGTGAGACGGTCCCTACCTGTATGGGGGAGTGAGACGGTCCCTACCTGTATGGGAGTGAGATGGTCCCTACCTGTATGGGGGAGTGAGACGGTCCCTACCTGTATGGGAGTGAGACGGTCCCTACCTGTATGAGGGAGTGAGACGGTCCCTACCTGTATGGGAATGAGACGGTCCCTACCTGTATGGGGGAGTGAGACGGTCCCTACCTGTATGGGGGAGTGAGACGGTCCCTACCTGTATGGGGGAGTGAGACGGTCCCTACCTGTATGGGAGAGTGAGACGGTCCCTACCTGTATGGGGGAGTGAGACGGTCCCTACCTGTATGGGGGAGTGAGACGGTCCCTACCTGTATGGGGGAGTGAGACGGTCCCTACCTGTATGGGGGAGTGAGAGGGTCCCTACCTGTATGGGAGAGTGAGACGGTCCCTACCTGTATGGGGGAGTGAGACGGTCCCTACCTGTATGGGAGAGTGAGACGGTCCCTACCTGTATGGGGGAGTGAGAGGGTCCCTACCTGTATGGGAGAGTGAGACGGTCCCTACCTGTACGGGAGAGTGAGAGGGTCCCTACCTGGATGGGAGAGTGAGACGGTCCCTACCTGGATGGGAGAGTGAGACGGTCCCTACCTGGATGGGAGAGTGAGACGGTCCCTACCTGTATGGGAGAGTGAAACGGTCCCTACCTGTATGGGAGAGTGAGACGGTCCCTACCTGGATGGGAGAGTGAGACGGTCCCTACCTGTATGGTAGAGTGAGACGGTCCCTACCTGGATGGGAGAGTGAGACGGTCCCTACCTGGATGGGAGAGTGAGACGGTCCCTACCTGTATTGGAGAGTGAGACGGTCCCTACCTGTATGGGAGAGTGAGACGGTCCCTACCTGTATGGGAGAGTGAGATGGTCCCTACCTGTATGGGGGAGTGAGACGGTCCCTACCTGTATGGGGGAGTGAGACGGTCCCTACCTGTATGGGAGAGTGAGACGGTCCCTACCTGGATGGGAGAGTGAGACGGTCCCTACCTGTATGGTAGAGTGAGACGGTCCCTACCTGGATGGGAGAGTGAGACGGTCCCTACCTGGATGGGAGAGTGAGACGGTCCCTACCTGTATGGGAGAGTGAGACGGTCCCTACCTGTATGGGAGAGTGAGACGGTCCCTACCTGTATGGGAGAGTGAGACGGTCCCTACCTGTATGGGAGAGTGAGACGGTCCCTACCTGGATGGGAGAGTGAGACGGTCCCTACCTGTATGGTAGAGTGAGACGGTCCCTACCTGGATGGGAGAGTGAGACGGTCCCTACCTGGATGGGAGAGTGAGACGGTCCCTACCTGTATGGGTGAGTGAGACGGTCCCTACCTGTATGGGAGAGTGAGACGGTCCCTACCTGGATGGGAGAGTGAGACGGTCCCTACCTGGATGGGAGAGTGAGACGGTCCCTACCTGTATGGGAGAGTGAGACGGTCCCTACCTGTATGGGAGAGTGAGACGGTCCCTACCTGTATGGGAGAGTGAGACGGTCCCTACCTGGATGGGAGAGTGAGACGGTCCCTACCTGGATGGGAGAGTGAGACGGTCCCTACCTGTATGGGAGAGTGAGACGGTCCCTACCTGGATGGGAGAGTGAGACGGTCCCTACCTGGATGGGAGAGTGAGACGGTCCCTACCTGTATGGGAGAGTGAGACGGTCCCTACCTGTATGGGAGAGTGAGACGGTCCCTACCTGTATGGGAGAGTGAGACGGTCCCTACCTGGATGGGAGAGTGAGACGGTCCCTGCCTGGATGGGAGAGTGAGACGGTCCCTGACTGTATGGGAGAGTGAGACGGTCCCTACCTGTATGGGAGAGTGAGACGGTCCCTACCTGGATGGGAGAGTGAGACGGTCCCTACCTGTATGGGAGAGTGAGACGGTCCCTACCTGTATGGGAGAGTGAGACGGTCCCTACCTGGATGGGAGAGTGAGACGGTCCCTACCTGGATGGGAGAGTGAGACGGTCCCTACCTGGATGGGAGAATGAGACGGTCCCTACCTGGATGGGAGAGTGAGACGGTCCCTACCTGGATGGGAGAGTGAGACGGTCCCTACCTGTATGGGAGAGTGAGACGGTCCCTACCTGTATGGGAGAGTGAGACGCTCCCTACCTGTATGGGAGAGTGAGACGGTCCCTACCTGTATGGGGGAGCGGGGCTGGCGGGAACACGCCACTTCCTCCGTCTCCTCCAGAGAGCGTTGCTCAGTGATCGTGCGCAGGTGCGGGGGCAGGCTGACGGCACGCTGGCGCTTCCGGCGACTCTCCCGCGACCGCGACTTCCGGCTGTCACCTGCGCGGAAGAAAATAGTCCTGCATGGAACAGCCAATGACCACCCGGGTTACAGGTTAAAACATCGATAAAACATGAATTTATTATTGATAAAAATATACCAACAGCTGATTTCAATCAACACTACCGCGGGAACGACATTGTTATTGGCAGAGGTTGAGAACCGGTGTCGCGGGCCCAAATTCGACTCCGAAACACTTTTTTTTTCTCATTAGTCTAGGTAGAACTAATGTTATTCTGACCTGTCGATTATACGCTGCGCACCTCGTCGCATCGCCGATGTGTCATAGTTGTGCCACATCAACTGACTATTATTTAGACTGTGGGCGGCAAACATGTATTTGACCGACTGCCGGCTTCATACGTGTCGTCCCTGGTCGCCTTTTTAAACGTACACGACAGAGGACCCAGATTCGGAGTCGCTCTACTACTCTACTTCCGGTATACTACTCTACTTCCGCTCTGCCGGTCTCGGATCGTGACACCGGAAAACGGGGGCGGGGGAAGAGCACTGTAAGAGAGGGAAGGGGCTGTTGAAAATGTTTTGCTGCCGCGAAGCTATAACTTCCGATTATCCGATGCCTCCTCTGCTGTGTTTACGACAGACATAGACATCAGATGTCGGGAAGGGGAATGCTGTTGCATTTTGTTTGCAAACGCGCAGCCTTCCCTTTATATTTATTGTGGGGAGGGGGCGGAACTACATCTAGGCACCCCCAACGAAATTCCTGTTCCCGTGCTTATGTCAATTAAAATGCCTTACAGGCATGCCAGGGTACTTTCAGTGCATGTATATCGGGTTTTCCGTTTTCGTTTATACATTTGTTATGAAAATATGAAAGTAAACGGATTTATTAGTAAAATACGGAGACGGTGAAACACCGATCGCACGACGGGCTCTTTGGCAGGTTCCAGAGGGGCTGTACCTTCCACAGTGACGGTGCCCGCGACTGCTGATGTATATATACATCAATACCTGAACGTAGTCCGTAAACACCACGCCGATACTATGTTCTGAACCCGTTATTTCCATTCGTAAATCAATTCTCCTGTGCCCGTGAACAACCGCGTGCACGCGAGTACGTATGCATCCAGTGCCCGATGATATAGCGGGCGGGTAGCGTGTGTGCATTCGTGCGTGGGTACACGCATGTGTGGAATAAAATTAATGTCACATCTCGGTACTGGAGAAGAGCCATATAACAAACTATAGGAGACAATATCGCCACTACCCACCCAACACAAGTCGACCTACAGACGAAGTGACAGCCGCCAGTGGTCTATCAAGAGGTCTACTAGGCGAAGTCTACGTCAAGTCTAGGAAACAAAGCACTGTTTCCCTTTGCACGTCCTAATGGGACGCCTCAGAGCTGCTTGGTTAATAACGTTTTCGGAGTATAACACCCGAACCTAAATATACATCGCGTATTCCCGTCTCATTCCTACCACCGTCTGGGAGTTAGTGGGGTTCAGCCAAACACCCAACGCGGCTGGGTGGTGCTGAACATGGAGAGATCTACTATAAAACCGCCGATTTGGTTACGCGGTCAATTTTAAACGTTGCGGGCAAGTCTCCGAGATAGTCTCCGAGATACTAATTGGTACGGTCGGTAACTCGTTGGTCTGGCCGGGATTCGGGACTGTTTACCTTTGTTTCACAATGGACAGGCGGGGTCGGCGTGTACACGGCGGTGTGGAGGCTACGGAGGGGGCGAGGGGGATCACAGAACACACGCAGAAGGAATGTACTGGGTTCTGACTCCGTGGGATGAAGTAGGTCAATGACTAAAACGTCAGCACTCGCAACATAGAGAACCCGGGTTTCATGAGCTGACGTGTCGCACCTTGAGCAGAAATCTGTATGAATGAGTACCTTAGCTATAAGCAGTGGTGGGTATTGGCGTACGAATAGTCTTCGCGCACTAATTGCATAGTGGCTGAATTCTTCCGAGCGCTTTGAGCATTCGTAAGGATTGGATACCGCGCTATACAAGGACTCACATTTTTACTTACTTTACTATACAATTACCCTCCCCCCTCTCCCTCCCCCCTCTCTCTCTCTCTCCCTCCCTCCCTCCCTCCCTCCCTCCCTCCCTCCCTCCCTCCCTCCCTCCCTCCCTCCCTCCCTCCCTCCCTCCCTCCCTCCCTCCCTCCCTCTCTCCCTCTCTCTCTCTCTCCCTCCCTCCCTCCCTCCCTCCCTCCCTCCCTCCCTCCCTCTCTCTCTCTCTCTCTCTCCCTCCCTCCCTCCCTCCCTCCCTCCCTCCCTCCCTCCCTCCCTCCCTCCATCCCTCCCTCCCTCCCTCCCTCCCTCCCTCCCTCCCTCCCTCCCTCCCTCCCTCCCTCCCTCCCTCTCTCCCTCTCTCCCCCTCTCTCTCCCTCTCTCTCCCTCTCTCTCTCCAGCCCTCCCTCTCTCGCTCTCTCCCACCCTCTCTTCCTCCCTCACCCTCCCTCCTTCTATCTCTCTATTAACTATTGCGCCATTAAACGTTTCTAGAAAGACTTGAGTTGTGGTTTCAAGGTGTGATGAGCCAACAACGCCCGTCGAACGCGTGCTACGCGTCAAACACTGCACTGCGATCTATCAGGCGGGCAGCGTGGCGTTACAAAAACATTGATGGTTTATGGACGTGACGTCACCCCGGTGACTTGACATATGTTATCGTGTCGACGGCGGCCGCCGGAAAGCAATCGTCTTAGGTGGTTTCCCGGAACTGCTTCTAGAGTTAGACCGGCTGTGTCTTCCATTTCACTTCGAAGCAGAAGCACCGTTGTGCCACACAACTTTGTAGAACATAACATAGCACCATAGAAAATAGTTCATTTATGTTCCCGACGTGAGCAGGACGTCAGATCTAACGAATATTAGACCAGTCAATGTTTAACTGCCATACGCGTGACGGCACTGCAATATATATAATATATATACATATATATATATATATTATATATATGTATATGTATATATATTATATATATATATATATATATATATATATATATATATATATATATATATATATATATATATATATATATATATATACATATATATATCATCATCATCATCATCGTGCTGTCGGTCGCGAAGCGACAAAGACTGCTTCCATCACTTGACTCTTGCTCTCCATTTGTCTCTCTGCTGTGAGAGTGATGTCCATGAGTCGATCTTTATGTCTCTCATCTTTAGGTTTCTCTTGATGGTATCTTTGAACCGGAGACGAGGGCGCCCTCTCTTTCTCTGACCAGAAGACAGTTGAGAGTAGAGAACCTGCTTCGGTAGCCTGTCTGGTGACATCCTCATGAGGTGTCCAGTCCACCGGAGATTCTTTCTGATCAGAAGATCTTCCATAGATGGCAGCCCTGTTCGTTCTAGTATTTCCTTGTTTGTCACTTTGTCCATCCAGGTTATCCTCATGATCGAACGCAGATGTCGCATCATGAAGGCATGTAGCTTTTTAACCTGTCGTCTGTACACTGTCCAGGCCTCAGCTCCGTATAGGAGGGTGGACAGCACAATTGCACGGTATATCTTGCCTTTAACCCGCATGGACACATGGTGGTTGTTCCAGAGTCTCTGGCGTAGTCGGCCGAAAGATGCACTAGCCTTGGCCATCCTCCTCTGTATTTCATCGTCAATGCATCCGTCACTTGATATAGTGCTTCCGAGGTAGGTGAATTCTAGAACAGAGTTCAGCTTGTTTCCATCAACCATGATATCCTCCTCTCGGGTTCTTGTAGAGTTGGATTGGTACAGCACCTCGGTCTTCTTGATGTTAATCTTCAGGCCGAACTTCTTTGACGCATCGGAGAAAGCATCCACTATTTTCTGCATCTCTTCAGCAGAGTGTGCAACCAGTGCACTGTCATCTGCGAATAGCAGCTCTCTCATCAGTATCCGAGTAGTCTTGGTCTATGCTCTGAAGTGTGCGACGTTGAATAGGTCAGCGTTCTGTCTGGACTGTATGTAGATGCCATCCCCCATGTCTCGGAAAGCCTCGTCGAGCATTGCTGATAGGAAGATGGAGAAGAGCGTGGGGGCCAGTACACAACCTTGCTTGACCCCATTTGTGACACTGAACGATTCCGAGACTTCTCCTTCAACACTAACTTTTGCCATCATTCCAGTATGTAGTGCCTCGATCATTGTTGTGAACTTCTCTGGGCAGCCATACTTCCTCAGTAGCTGCCATAGCCCGGTCCTCCCAACTGTATCAAACGCCTTGCTGAAGTCGACAAATACCATGTACAGTGGTCGGTCCTGCTCAATGCACTTTTCTTGTAGTTGTCGGAGACAAAATATCATATCCACGGTGCTCCGGTTACCTCTGAAGCCACATTGTGTCTCCGGAACTACCTCTGGTGTTATGTGAGTAGATAGTCTGTTGAGGAGGATCCTCGCGAAGATCTTGCCCGCTATGGAAAGAAGAGAGATTCCTCTATAGTTCCCACAGTCTGTTCGATCACCTTTCTTGTAGATGGTTACAATGCTTGCATCCTTCCATGCTTGTGGTACAGAACCCACCTCCCAGGCATTGGTGATTAGTTGGTGCAGTCTGCTGAACAGATTTTCTCCTCCGTGCTTCCATACTTCTGCAGGAATTCCATCTCCTCCAGGTGCTTTGCCATCTTTCAGGCCGGCGATTGCTCTAGCCATCTCATCCATAGTTGGAATCTCATCGAGGCTTGTCTTGATAATGCGCTGCGGGATGTTGTCCAGAGCTTCGTGATCTATGTCGCCAGGGACGTTGAGTAGCTTCT
Organism: Oasisia sp. SBJ-2009; assembly: GCA_964017155.1. NCBI lineage: Eukaryota > Metazoa > Annelida > Polychaeta > Sabellida > Siboglinidae > Oasisia > Oasisia sp. SBJ-2009. The sequence goes on from OZ024855.1 coordinate 2,950,617, forward strand.
GGAAGTGTTCACTCCATCTTGCCACAACTCTCTTGCTGTCAGAGAAGGTCTCCATTCCATCTGATGATTTCAGTTGAACAGATCCCTTCTTTTTGGGACCCCACACTTCCTTCAGCCCATTGTAGAAGCCCTTCATGTTGTTACTGTCAGCAGCTCTCTGCAGCTCCACTGCCTTCCTTTCCCACCAGTCTGACTTCAGTGCACGCGTGTGTTTTTGTAGCAATCTGCAGGCATCTTTGTATGCTGCAGTGGTGGACCTGGTGCTCCTGGTTTGCAACACTCTCTGGTGGGCTTGGTCTCTTCTGTTCATAAGAGTCTGTAGCTCCTGGTCGTTGGGGTCGAACCAGTCCTGGTCTTTTCTGTCTGGCTTGCCAAGATATGTCTTGGCTGTGTTGTACACGACCTGCTGCAGAGCAGCCCATTCCTCATCTGGTGTTGAGTTTTCCTTCTCCTCCCATTGGGCGAGAGCACTGTCTATCTCCTGCACAAAACTCTCCCTATGGCTGGTGGTACTTAGTTTTGCAATGTTCAGCTTGGTCGGCTTACTTGTCCCTTGCCTGTTGTGCTTTTGTCGTATTCTGAAAGCCACTTTTGACCTCAGCATCTGGTGATCAGTCCAGCAGTTTGCTCCACGCATGACTCGGGTACTGTGGATGTCCATCTTATCCCGACACCTCGTGATGATGAAGTCGATCATATGCCAATGTTTCGAACGAGGATGCATCCAGGTGGTCTTGCGTTCATCCTTCTGCTTGAACATGGTGTTCGTCACTATCAGTTCGAACTCAGAGCACAGAGCCAGTAGAAGCTCGCCATTGGAGTTGCATTTCCCAATCCCATGTTTGCCCATGACCAAGGGCCACTTGTCATTTTCTCTTCCTATCCTCGCATTGAAGTCTCCTATCAGCAGTAGCTTATCTGTACGAGGGATGCAACTGAGCACACTTGCCAGCTGGTTGTAGAAGGCCTCCTTGTTTTCATCTGGGTTTGTCATTGTTGGAGCGTACACGCTGATAATTGTAGCAAAGTTGTCCTTGCTCAGAGGTAGTCTCATCGTCATGATTCTGTCACTTACTGGCCGTGGCATTTCTGTCAGCTTTGTGACGATATCCTTCTTGATAGCAAAGCCCACTCCTGCCTCCCTTCTTTCTCCTTCCGGTTTGCCACTCCAGAAGAAAGAGTATTCCAAGTCGTCGAGACTACCAGACTCTGAGAACCTTGTTTCACATAGGGCGACGATGTCGATGTTGTATTTGGCAAGTTCCATTGCGACTAGTGCCGTACGTCTTTCTGGTCGGTTAGCTCCATCTCGGTCGAGGAGAGTCCTGACGTTCCATTGTCCAATTGTCAGTAGTTGTCTTCTTTGTCTTCTTCTTCCTAGCTGATTTTCCACTGTCGACGGAAGATGAGGTCGAGCAGCGCGGTCCTTGGTAACCCGGGCGACGGCCGATCCGGTATGGAGTTTCATACAGTTGTACATTTCATGGAAGCTGCTTGCAAAAAGTGTTGAAGTGCCGCTTGCTTTTGCAAGTTACTAGCGACACTCTCTCGGGGAACAAATAGAGGTCTCACACCGGCAAGAACATGTCAAGACAGGCGCAAACTATTTGTCCCTGCAGTGGCTGGTCGAGAGATGTTGGGAGTTCCATACATCAACCGCCCTAGATGCTGCCACAGTGACATGGTTTTCTGTTTAGGGTTTGCTCCCTTAGCCTTCGGTTCTGACAAGAACCTGTACCACAAGTCAGTGGTTTACAACTTTGCATGGCAGGGGCGTCAAACTCCCTGAGTTGTTGCAGTACCTGGGGTACTGCAACACCTACATATATATATATATTATATATATATATGTATATGTATATATATATATATATGTATAAATATATTATATATATATATATATATATATATATATATATATATATATATACGTATATATATATATATATATATATATATATATATATATATGTATACGTATATATATATTATATATATATATATGTATATGTATATATATATATATATATATATATATATGTATACGTATACGTATACGTATACGTATACGTATATGTATATATATATATATATATATATATATATATATATATATATGTATATATATATTATATATATATATATATTATATATATATATATATATATATATATATATATATATATATATATATATATATATATATATATATATATATATATATATATATATATATAATATATATATAAATGCGCTGCCACCTCTCGGAGTCTGGGCATATCTCTCTGTGATGTCGACGACAGTGACAAAACTGACGTACCTGTGACAGACAGGTAGCCTGTCGTTGACGTCACGCCCTCCTGGTTCTCTGCCTTGCACTTGTACGACCCTTCGTCCGCCCTCGTCGCCGACTGCAAATGTCAGCCATTTTGTTTACTCGAAGAATTATTAAGATGTCATAATGTTGTTTTCACATTTCACAGACTTAATATGAAGATAAAATAGAGGTTATACCTTGTCATCTGGACTCTCATCTATGCGTAAATAAAATTGGATGCGCTGAAATGTATTTAATACGTTTTGCGTTTCTTTTAAAAGTAACGGACGTTAAATTATTAATCGATGAGATGAGATGTTTTGGTCAGTGGGGTATTTTGATCAGAAGCGTTGGACTACGTATGACCTATACAGATGCGATTTTGTTTTGTTTTCGTCTAAAATCATATCCTGCGCACTACATTGTAGCTTGACAAAATAGTAGGTGACCAGGTTCGTCCTCACTCAAGTCTTTCACCCTGGGCAAGATTGAACAAGATTGCCACCTAGAGAATCAACACTAGATGACAGGTGGACTAGAAAGCCCTTTTGCTTATCGAGAGTCCAACCTATCTATCTAAGTATACCCCGCCCGTCTTAGGTACATGTCGATTTTATTTTTAAATATATTAACACTACTAGCACAATCAGCTGATAATCTGTTCCCTTCGTTTACTATTCTTTGTGAAAATGAAAATGTCCTAATATCTAGTCTACCCTGCTTCTTTGCTAATGTAACTCCATGTCCTCTAGTGAGTCGAGTCCCTTTCTCTTCTTTGACCGTGAAAAAAATATTTCTGTCAATATTTTCATACTCATTCAATATTTTAAACACCTCAATCTGATCTCCTCTCAATTTTCTGGTTTCTAGTGTTGTTAAACCACATTTTATTAGACGCATTTCATAACTAATATTCCTGAGTTTTTGTATCATTTTGGTTGCTCTCATTTATACTCTTTCTAGCATATCAATATTATTCTTGCGATATGGCCTCCACGCCTGTATACAATATTCTAAATGAGTTTGTTTCTGGTTTCTCACCTTCAGCGTCAGGATGAGGACGCCGCGTCGCTGAGTCTCGATCTCGAATCTGTCGTCATCAGTGTTGATCTCCTCGTCGTCATGGTACCACTTGACCGCTGGCCGCGGGAAGGCCGTCCAGTGGCACTCAAATTGCACCTTCTCTCCCGTGCGGGCGTTTTCCAGCGTCTTCAGCCGCTTTGTGAACTCTGGGGCTGTAATTGTGAAACAGAGTGCGCATGCTCAGCGTGGGTACATCCGGTTAAAGATGGCTCGGTTTATTAGCAACATGTAACAGTGTTTACAGCATTTCAATTCGAGCAACGCGCTATATCGTGTATTATATATTTTTATTGGGATATATATATAAATATATATATATATATATATATATATATATATATATATATATATATATATATATATATATATATATATACATATATATATATATATATATATATATATATATATATATATATATATATATATATACTTATATAATAGACATATATTGAGCTAGTCTTGAATACCCACATTGTAAAACAATGAATTGTGCATGTGCTTTCGTATGTGTGCGCTAACGTATGTATATGAAGATCACATGAAAATAAATATGCACCAATACTGCGAAAGATGAGTTCGATTAAACCTTTGGTGTAACGAGACGCATGCACGACTACTCCACTCATTAGCGTGTAGGAACTACCCCCGCCCCCCATACTCGGCTAATGTTGTAAGAACAATCTGATCCGAAACTGAGGCGAGAAACATCCCGCAGTTTTACTTCAGGAAGCAGAGTACAGTTGGACTTCCTGGTCTGAATCAGACGAATGATTGTATCATTTGAAATTGTATCATTTGACATTTTGAAAAATAGATTCAGTGCTATGGTGTATCTGTAGTGTATTGACGCACGTTAGACAGTGTGTAGTTGACGTAGTGACATTTAGCAATTTTTTTTGACGTGACCTTGCGGATGAAGACAAACATGGTTATTTATGTCAATATTGACGGGCGGCGCATATGCTTGCATTTTATAAGAGCCAGAGGTATGATATTTTTACGATTTTTGATGAGCATGTCAATAACATGATTGCAGTGACTGTGTAGAAAATAAAAAAGTATCTCAGGTAAATTTCCTTATAATCTGACAAAACGGTAACATGGTCGCCAAAGATAAAACCAACTGTGTTCTGTGTCCGCCAGGGCGAATTGTACATGGCAGAGACACATCTGGTAGAACGCACGTGTCTAAACGAGCGATGGCCGAGGAAAGGTCGACATTGGCCGGACAAAACCGCAACAACACCGGCGGTGGAAACGGCTTCGTGTCTGTACACCTGTTGGCGTTCAGTGATTGACTGATGAGATAAATCAAACAAGCCGCTCGGATGTGATTACACAAACATCCCGGGAGCTGGGAGTGACGGGATGCTGCCCTGGGCTGGTGTCCCTGGAGATGGTGGTGTGGATCGGATCCACAGGCACGAGAAAGGTTGTAACTCTGCATCGCGATCGCTGAATCACAACCAATAAACTACGCGTTTGTTTTTTCGGCCGCAGTAAGATGAAAGAAAAACGTTTGCGTAGATAGCGATGCTAAGTTTTTATTGGAATGATGTGACATTGGTGTGATGCTTAGAATATCTTGGGTGCAGTTTATATTAACACACGGAACTACAAGTGACACAGATAAATGCTGTGCATATAAAATTGCATGTCCACGTAAGGGATTGACATTTTTACCCCTTAAATCCGTGCAGGACAGGATGGTTCTAAATATGCAATGATGGGTGAACAGGCAAATAAGTGACTGGACAATAATTTGTTTCGGATATTAATTCACATTTCATCTAACGTTTCAATATGAACCGGTCATTCTGGTAAACATTTGTTGCTGGTGAGAATATATGATATCTAATATTTCATTAGGAAACTGTCGTGATAAAATGTGCTGTTGATGAGAATATAAGAAAAATATATTTATTATTGGCCATGCCAATGTGGCCCTCTTATAGCGAACATAGATCATTTAGTTAAACTTCATATTGCCAACTCATAAAGGACTCACTGCTATTTTCACTTATTTACATATAATCAGCGTAAAGGTAATTGCGCATCGCCTGACTAGTGATCATTAGCCACCACCTGACGTCTCCCACAGGTTACTGCCTCATTTCATTCCCGCCCACGACTAGGGGGGCCGCGGGGCGTCTGTTCCACGGGGAGTCTACATGCGCCGTTGGTTCTCGGGGCTAGGTGTAGATCGCGCCTTGCTGTGCTTATGTTGTTTTTCTTCTGACAGCTCATTTTCTCTTGTTCTTTTTGTGGTGTGAATTTTGAGACGGTGTTGTGCCGAGTCTCGCGGCTAAACCAGAACAGCTGGCGTCGTCTCAACGTTAGCAGCAAGAACCCTTTTTGTGAGGGCAGCCGCTACATGAATCATCGGCTTCTTGGGAGAACCACTCGCCCAACGCCAACACTTTAAAAGGAACCAGAAGACAACCGTAGTCATGTTGTATTTGGGAAGTTAAATTACCCGATGTCAGGCTACCCAGGTACACATCATTTTCCTCTGTTCACAAAGTATTGTGTGAAAGGCGACCGAAATGGAAGACAAAGGCATGATTTATTCCTGGATAGTTTTATTTATCCGAAATCTTTACAAATTTAAACTTTCACATGGACGTTTAGTATGACAATACAATTATAGAACTAATCGAGACCAAAACATTTTAAAAGACTACATGTAAAACCAATATACCATCCAGTACCTCGTGTCGACGTATTAATATTTTAAACTTTTGTTGATATTTTCCAACCGTGGCGCCAACATCTCGTGACGCTTCTGAACTCTTTACTAAACATAATCATACGCAGACGTGTACACTATGTATACAGCACAATGCTATATTTACTTATAACGACGGTATACACCCACACTGAGAGTGACTATACATGATTGGAACCACCCTAGAAGCGTTTCGCCGCGATTCGGCCTGTCATGTTGGTGAATAAACATTTGACTGATGGACGTATCGCCCGCCTCAGGAAGCACGTTGCTAGGCGCGACGTACTTACAACCGTATCCCATGTACCGGCGACATATCGTGTACGTACACAACCTGCCCGTAAAACGACGCGTCCAGAAAGTATGTAATCCATCTGTCCGAGTTATCAAATGTCCTCTTTCAGATAGTGATCAATCGCTGCCAATTTTGGGATTGCGACCGGTATGTTGTTCGTATATAACCTTTCGAAATGTTTCTGAGACGTCCCCCTGCCCTTGCGCGTTAGATCTCCCGCGGTTGGGCTGACCTATTTGTAGGAAGGTGATGCCGGGCTACGCCGCTAGACCAGCCGGCTCGTTCTAGGAGCTCTCGTCAGACCCAGAAGGAACGGCATTCGTGGTATCGCTGCTATGAGACGGCAGCCTTGTGACGGACATATTGATGAAGGAACCAGTCTTGCGTAGGCCATGTCTCGCTCATATTTCGGAAGACGACAAAGGTTATACGCTGTTATTTCTAACATTGGATGTATGGCATATTTGCGAAGAGACACTGTAAGCACTCACGATGTAGTTTGGACTCTCATAATACTATTTTGTTTTCCCCGATACGAGAACAAATCGACCCTGTTAAGTGTAACAGGAAATAAATGTTAATGTTTAGGACACGACAAGGAAACTACGCCGTTTTCTTGCGACCCTGTATAATAGTGTTATACCAAACCAAAGGGCGAGTAAGCCGATCCTTTTGGCCAGGTTCACTTTCTTAAAAAAAGACCAAGTGACCTACTTACCCTAAACTATCCTCCCACCAAAATACGCATCCGTCCCACTCAAAGACCCTAATACTGGAGAGTATCTAACCGAAATAAAACATCAACTTACGTCAGCTACGAAAGGTCTCAGCAGAACACGACAGAGGAACGAAGCAGCTAGCATTTCTTATACGAGAAAGGTCGATAGAATATGAAACAGCAAAGTCGCTGGCGTTTTATATGTGTGAAAGGTTATATGTCTAGTGTAAAGATAGAGATTACGCAGAATAGCAGCTGCTGTGTGATGAACGTAAAACATTACGTCTACTTGCAACCTACTTGCAACCTACTTGCAACCTATTTGCAAACCGTTTAACGGTAACTCAGATTATTCGACCGAATGAACCTCCGAGGACATCAAAGTTTAGAGCGAGGTTGCCAACTCCCAGGCTTTATTTTATCATCTAATTAATATTATGTTCTTATGCCTACAAAGTGCGTGTTGAATGTTTACAGCCTGCCAGTTTGGAAGGTTTACTGCCTGCCAATTTGTGTTCAGTTACTTTATAAACCACGTTAGCAATTTGAAAGATTCCGCCTGCAACACGTTAAAGTGGTAAACACGTTTCAAAACAAAATATATTGACAGTAATGCCGAGGCGAGCAGAGTTAACCGCAATACCCTTTGATGTTTAACTTTCCCACGTCCTAGACAGCAAACGTCCTATTACAGATTAGTGCTCGGCTAATTCTGGGCAGAGGAGCGGACACCCTCCATTTAATCGCGTAACCAGTTGCTTTAGATTCCATATGTTTCACATTAACATATACGGGAAGCATATTATCACTAAATGGATGATGTCATGATCATCCAAACTACATGAATGCTTTGTTTTTGGAAATACATCAGTCGTGCCAATCTTTCAAAAGCATCACGCTTTGCCCTATGTAATTGTAGCAAAACATACAGATCGACTAGCAGTTGAATAACACATACGACAGAATGTCACATAGATAACAGACGGGCCAGAAGTTCAATAATACATACAATAGAAAGTCACACAGATAACAGACGTGCCAGAAGTTTAATAATACATACGACAGAAAGTCACACAGATAACAGACGGACCAGAAGTTTAATAACAGATACGACAGAAAGTCACACAGATAACAGACGTGCCAGAAGTTTAATAATACATACGACAGAAAGTCACACAGATAACAGACGGGCCAGAAGTTCAATAACAGATACGACAGAATGTAACACAGATAACAGACGAACCAGAAGTTCAATAACAGTTACGACAGAATGTCCCACAGATAACAGATGGACCAAAGGTTCAGTAAGACACAGAATGTCCCACAGATTCACATAACCATCAGCCATTCTGCAAGGTTGACATACAGCGTTGCTAGGCAACAAGTCACGTGATGGATATATCAGTTGCCATCGAGAAGGATGTCACAATTAATCGCGAGCACATTGTGGAAGAATGCGTGGAACGTATAAAACAAGCAGCGTACGCAACAGAGTGGGCGAAGGTCAAACCCTCCTCCGTGGCGTCTGTTGGCGCTAGAAAAGAATATTCGTCAAGAAGCAGTCCGATTGTACGACATCCCGTTCGGAGCGTCTGGTCGCGCTAACTGACGAGATTACACCCATCCGGGAAACAGTTCGGTGTGTTATCTACACTCGCCGCCTCCAACAAGTCACTAGGCCCTACTATCTCATCACAGGCTGCAATTAAATGTTTACACTGGCTCTGTGATCAGTATATTAATAATACGACCCGGGGTTCTAATTGTGACGAGACACAATTCAAAAGGAGCACAGTCAGAAGGGTATGGCAGCCTCCAGGCTAGCGGCGAAGGAGACTGGGTGAAACCGGAAGTGCCCTCAGAAAACATTTGTTGTAGAAATATCGGACAACTAGCGAAAAGATATACTGTTCATCTCGTTCCCAATTCCTGATGCTGGGATCAGAAGTACTTGCTTCTTGTGCCGCTCTGTTCTTTGTCCCTCTAGGGATTGGCCTTGTGGTGTACCCACGTCGTGGTTTCAAAATCAAACGCACTGGCACGGTGCCTTGCTGTGTGCCACATACCTAAGTGGTGGTTGTTTAAAAGGTTGACACTGGCGCTGGCTGGCGGAATTAGGCAAATACTGGACATGTTCCTAGACTACTGTGAACCTGCCAAACCAAACCAGTGTTTTTCGTCTCGACAATGAATCCGTTTGCTGTGTTTGTTGGAGACTAGTTTCTCGAGCTGGCGTGCTGTAGTCAATATCAGGATATCTTCTGTTGTTTACGGTTTTTAAACGAAGTCGCGCAGTCGGTAGTAACGAGTACGACGTGGATCTGCTTCGTTTGACACCATAACATATACTTGTATCGATATTGTGGGGGTAAAGTATTGCTGGTAGAAATGTAAACGTTGCGAAAACCTCTGTATCTAAGGGTTCGTTCCAAATCTTCGACGTTTGTCTCTTCGTACGAAAGGTTAGGCTGCGCAAAGAAGAGCAACATAGATGGTACAGCTATTAAAATAATCTAACTACGGAACGAGGTTTAAGATTGTAAACTTGCTGGCGTTAATTTTTCGTCGACTGCAAGAGGTTGTAAATGTCTATAAAATACTTGCTTGGCATAATCACCTTTACCTGTTTAACCACGGTTTGCGGTCACTCTCTAGTTCTAAACAAACACGATTAAGAGGGAAATAAGGAAACATTTTCTCTTTAGTCAGAGAATCATCGGTATAAATGGAAGTAAGGAACTCCCTAATGGACACGGAACTATTGCCACAGCAACAACAGTCAAGGTACCGAGTCAAGGTACCGACTTGACAACGTTTGGCTTCACCAGTCGGTACAATTCGGAAGAACACCAGAGAATGACAGAGAGAGGGAGAGTGTTTGTTTGTGTGTTTGTTTGTGTGTGTGTGTGTGTGTGTGTGTGTGTGTGTGTGTGTGTGTGGTGTGTGTGCGTGTGTGCGTGTGTGCGTGTGTGCGTGTGTGCGTGTGTGTGATGTGTGTGTGGTGTGTGTGTGGTATGTGTGTGGTGTGTGTGTGGTGTGTATGTGTGTATAAACAGTATCAACGAAACATAACATGTACCTATATACGCGGCACATCAAACACTCCAGTAGTTGACCCGTTCTTTGTTTACAATACCGAGTAATATGATATGCCGTCATGTACGGATTTAGACATTCCTGTGGCATGTTACGATATGATTAAGATTTGGGATGAGATATAACGCTTAACCTGCTAACTATTTAAACGTGAGTATGTGTCCAATATAAGCGATAAGATTCAGATTAGTTAGGGCTAGGATTAGGGTTAGTTTGGGTAGGGTTTTGGGTTAGTTAGGATTAGTTAAGTTACGGTTAGGGTTACTTAGTTACGGTTAGGTACAGTTTGTAAGATGTAGTTAAGATATGATTAAGGTTAGATAGGCTAGGCACAGGAGAGTAGGAGAGTATTAGACGTGATAATGACTAATACGATAGCTTTTCGCCAACTCGCCCGAGGCTCGATCTGACTGACGCCATCAGCGCGGAGCCGACACCTGCCGCTGCCGCTACCCACCTTGGTAGATGGAGCGCCGTCGCCGGGCGCCATAGCACGCCCGCTCGAGTATCCGCTCGACGTCGATGCTGTCGAGGTCAGCGCCGCCTCCGTCCAGCGTCGCGCTGTCCACCGTGTCCAGTTTGACGGCTCTGTCCACGATACACTGCCCCGTCTCCATGTCACCCCCGGGTGAGGCCACGTGCCCCTTTCGTACCCCGGGAGAAGAATCGCAGTGACTCGGGCGAGAGTCGGCGTGGAGGTGAAGGGAAGTGTCTGCCGGACTCGGGCCGGGGGAGCCAGGCGAGGCGGCGAGGCGGGCGAGGCTGAGCGAGGCAGGCGCGCTATATTTGGCCTCGGCTCATCTGGTGATAAACGAGCACCGAGAACTCGTGGCGTCGACCGGGGACCGTCCTTCCCTCCCGCCCTCCTATCCCACGGGCTACCGGGGAAGAGATGGAACACCTGAAATTACGCACCACGCCAATTTGGGTTTGCGCGCGGCGCTGGTACTACTGGTAGTGATTACTGTGATCAGTGAAGGGTGGGACATCTTGTCTAGGTGACGAATTGCCACCCTTTTCCCTAATTGTCTATCTATTTTTATGTTTTAGCGAGTGTATTTTAAGTATGTTTTATGCGTTTATTTCTTAGTACGTCGTTTTATGTACATGTGCATATGTCTGTAAAGCGCCCGAGAGCAATTTATAATTTATCGGGCGCTCTATAAATAGTTTATTAATAGTAGTAGTAGTATTCCCCATGAAGTGATAAGCATCGCCACATTTGTGATCGGATGCATTAAATTATTCCCAACCCTATCCTAAGTTCGTTAAAACAAAAAACAATTAATTATTGTTAAATGATTTTCATTTGTATGCTAGAAATGAATTTATTATTATGGTTGTGGAAGGAGGCAGAGGGATAGGGAATGGGTTCTGCTATTTGTCGACCCATAAAAAAGACCCATGGTGGGCAGTCGATCTGGTACGGGAAGAGACGCTAGAGACGATCGTCGTATTCATACCCGGTGTGTGTGTGTGTGTGTGTGTGCGTGCGTGCGTGCGTGCGTGCGTGCGTGCGTGCGCAGCTAGCTAGTCTCGCTTAACCGACTGTCGCTCGGCTGCGTAACTTCGCCAGGAAGACAGTCTGATCACAGAATGCAGTGCTGCCACCTCGCGGAGCCTGCGTAACCGAGGCTAATCCTGCCATAATTCCTGCTTCATAAACAACTGCAAAAAAATTACATTTCTCTTTATTTTGTGTGAATTCAAATTTAATGTTGAATACTTTTACAGTATTATCTTATGAAAAGTGTATCCTTATTTTAGTATTTATTTCAAAGTTGGCCCTTGGAACCAATCAGCGTCTCTACCCTATTCTGGGATCAGTCCACCCTTAGGGCAGCATTGGCAGAGCAGTTAAGTCCCTAGCCTCGGTTACCCAGACTCCGTGAGGTGGCAGCACTTTTAAGCCCCTCAACTCCGCCTGGGACAGTATATGCAGAGAGCGTAAAGGGGAGAGATGTCACTCAGCCGGTACCATTTTGGATTTTGAACTGGTGGCGCACCAAGCGGCTGGGTGTCATGCGAGTTCGTAAGCAAACCGGCGTGCTTTCAGTCATTTGGTTAAAAAGCGATCGACTGCTCGTACGTTGACTTGGGGTGTGGGTGTGGGGGTGGTGGTGGGTGTGGACTTGTAAATATAAAAATTTGATATATTTATGCGCCAAATATATTGACTTTCAGTAATATATAATATTTTATGGTCATTTCACGGCTACATTATGATAGGATTCATGAAATCTCAGATATGATCATTATGCCTGGTTCTTTCTTTACCATGTCCCCAGACAACCTCTCCCTGTCAGCTGAATATATGCTGCAGTCAATAATTATGTCCATAGTCTGAAAGTGCATTTTAAAATGTGTTGAAATTTTCCGGTTATATATATACATCTTGATACATGTACTGCCTATGGACACACAACTGGTCCATTGTAAATTTGAAAAGATGTATGTACAGTAAATTATGATGTAGCCCTAATTGTCTTTTTCTACTACTATCAATCTTTGTATTCTAGTCATATATTGATTGCATTGGATAGATCGATTGATTGTCTGATTAGAAATTAACTCATTGTCTTGCGGGGCCACGAGGTGATTTGCCCACTTTGCACCGGCCATCGTATCATTTACCTCGGGAGGGAGTTGAACCCTCGTACAAGACAATGAGGTAATTAATTTTTTTTGTTTTTTGTTTTTTCTCTCTTTTCACTGTCACCACTGCTGGCGTATTTTTTTGGTATTTTCTTTTTTCTTTTCTCCACTGTCACCACAACTGGCGTACTTTTTTGGTATTTTCTTTTTCTTTTCTCCACTGTCACCACAACTGGCGTATTTTTTTGGTATTTTCTTTTTTCTTTTCTCCACTGTCACCACAACTGGCGTATTTTTTTTGTTTTTTGTTTTTTCTTTTCTCCACTGTCACCACAACTGGCGTATTTTTTTGGTATTTTCTTTTTCTTTTCTCCACTGTCACCACAACTGGCGTATTTTTTTGTATTTTTTTTTCTTTTCTCCACTGTCACCACAACTGGCGTATTTTTTTTCTTTTTTCTTTTGTCTTTTCTCCACTGTCACCACAAATGGCGTATTTTTTTTTCTTCACATTACAACAATGCAACAATGCAACAATACAACATACACGCATAGGCACTGTACACGTCGTATACAAGCACTGCAAACAAGTGCATGCATGGCAATATCGTAGAAATACAAGAATGCATTAATTGTTGTGCAAGTGAAAGAAGAGACATTTAATGTCTCTATCGTAGTAGTGTTTCCAGTTCAAGACAAGTGCACTGAGTAAAGATGTGACTATGCTAGCAATGCAATATAATATGTCCAAGGCAAAGTCATCTTTAAGACCGGTATGCTGTGACATCACAGCTTCATATGAATGTATACCATGTATACCAACACTTAATTACTTATGCTTCAGTATTTGCAACTTTCTGGTCTTCTTTACCTTCTTTTGGATCAAAGCTCTGGTCTCAAACTTGAAATAATAATGTAGCCTGCAACGGATATAGCACCCCAAGATGGACTTGGCGAAGTCACCACTGTTGTGATGTTTACAGAAATGCAAGATCCTGAATGGAATGGTCTCCTGGAGTGTGACTACCAAAGTTGCCATAAGTTTTGTTGCACACAACATTTTTGGCATGTGCTTCTGGAAGCCACTTTCTACCCGCTGCAAATACCTGGACAGACATGGTGATGGTACAATCAGAGACCCAAATGCCGACTTGGTATCATGCTTATAAGCCTTGAAGTGACACAACAAATTTGATTCTTCAACAATTGAGCTGTTGCTGGTTAACTTGGACATGCAGTCTGGACATTTTGTTTCCAGTTTTATTTTCCTTACAATATATCCACCAATATAGTTTACGATATTTGTAACAGTAGAGGACAGTTGGAAATCTTCTATTACGTCAACAAGTGCATTTGGCATTACATTACACACTTTTGTACGTTTACTTACTCTCTCATCGACATCAATATCGACATCAACATCTTTCTTTTTTTGACTTATTGAACTTCTGCTCAAATCACTCAAAGATATCAGCAGCTCGTCCTTGTCATTCATACAGTTGGCACCATGGACAGGAGTCATGAACATGTTGGTGGAAAGGGCTCGGAACGCGAACTTGAACTCTCTGGACGACGGGTTCACGCGATGACCACCCCGGCCACGAACTTGTGAGAAAAAGTTCTCAATACAGTCCTGATTAATACGGCCAGTTAACAAGTACGTGAACGCCCCGTTCTTCACCAAATCCTGAAGAATGAGTTCCGTGGCATTCAGTGATTGCACAAGGGCCTGAAAGCAAGGCTGCTGTTTTTGTTTGTCCTTGGTCCTCCAAAGACTCACTTTATCACGGAATGCATGCAGCTTGTCGATGTCTTCATGTGCAGCTGTTAGTGGCTTGTTCACTTTATCCCCTTTGACGGATCGCACATTGAGGAAGTCGAAGACGTCGTTGACATCCTTAAGAAAGCACGCCGTCTCTGCCGCTTCCGCCGACATCCTGTCAAGCGCAACCAAGGTTTGTATGCCGGCATACACTGAGTGCGAGCAGACTTGAGCAGACAGATTGACCTGTAATGAAATATTTACATCAGAATTTCATTCGTTTATAAACTATTACTATTAACGTGCGAATCAATTATGACTACCGGTAATGCTAAGTCATTATGGTAAAAGGTTTATATGTCCATGTAAACGTTAAAGACTGCAATATAATTACCAAATTACTATGAAATCATCTTTCAATGAGTCAATCAATCAGACATTGAAATGTATTTAAATACAAATACTTTTGAGGGATTCAAATACAAATACTTTTAAATGCAAATGTATTTAAATACAAATACTTTTGAAAAGTATTTCAAATACTTTTTCAAATACTTTTCATTTTCAGGATATATTACTATATAGGTAAAAGAAACAAAACGAGATATCAAGCAGTTAATCTAGTTTATTGCTATTGTCTAAGTTGTCTGGTTACATTCAGTGGTCTAGTATCTATCTGGCTACTGCCCAGTGTCCAGTGTTCACTCTTGCCGAGTTCACTATTTCCCAGAGTTACACCGCAGAAACATCAGCTTCTGGAAAGTGTTGTCTGTGAGTCGGCATCTCTCTGGGCGAAACACCTTCCCAGCGATGCTGAAAAGCCTTTCAACTGTAGCCGAGGATGCAGGGATGCAAAGAAAGACTTTGCTAGTGCTGGATATTTATTTTCATTCAGTTTCCTGAAACTGAGGGGATCTGTGTCTTCGGTCATGCATGGGCTCGTCAGGTAGTCATCGATGTAGGACTCGGTGCCGGTGGTGCTACTGACCGGATTTTCAGAAGTTTTCGAAGATACCACCTGACTTGAGAAGCCACCACCTTCTCTTAAGCCACAGGCTACAGGTGAAGCAAATATTTGAAACAATAGCTGGTCACCACATCTGGCAGTCACCAGGCAGTTCAGTTTCATTAACTGGACCATGAAAACACTGATAAGACAGTGCAAGGGAGTCTTGTTGTTGCTAACTACATCACAGTGACAACTGACAAGTGAGGCAGTGGCTTCTTGTAACAAGCCTTCTTATACAGTGGTCTCAAAGGTCCACTGCCTCAATGACTGCTCATATGATGGCTTAATTGCCTTTACTAGGCTGTAATTCCTGAGTAAATTGCCACAAGACACAGTATGTACAGTTACTTGAGTTTTAATAATTCAATCAAGAACTAATTAAAATTGCAATTAGTATACACATTTGAAAAAAGTATTTGAAAAAGTATTTGAAATATCAAATACTTTAGGAAAGTATTTAAATACAAATACTTTCAATTCCTAAATGTCAAATACAAATACCTAAAAAAAAGTATTTAATTACTTTCAAATACAAATACAAATGTATTTGACCCCATGTCTGCAATCAATATCAGATGGCATTTAGTCCCTAAATAAAACTTACGCGCATAGGAGTGAAGGGGGGCAGATAGATGTGTGAGTTCGTGAGCTTTGGAGCCAAACGGACTGGCAGTTGTAAGTCGTACTTATAGAACTCGTGTACATGACTCCACGAAGCAGTCTGCAAACAAGACCCTATATCGTTGATAAGACATTTCCCCCAATATTAAATGTAGAAATGTAAATATCTTCTCATACACGATTAGTGATAAAATACAACATAAAAATAAAAGTGATCACAACTCACAATATTACAACAAATCAGCAAATAAAGTGAAAATGTTACATGGTTAAGGACATATGTCATTTACCTTCCAGTATGATGGTGATCCTTCTTAATTCAAATTATCACTTCAACTGTAATACTAAAGAAAAAGAACAAAACTAAAATGTTATCGCATATATTAAAACAACTGTTCAAACAAAATGTGATATTTGTAGAGCCGAGTTTTACTAATTACATTAAATGTTACAGTGAATATAATTTGCTGAGAGCAATTCATAGAGTACTAGTATACATTTTAATATGCAGATAGACCTGCTATATATATATTCATTTGTCACTGAAAACGTGTGTTACTGTGCCAACTGCCAACACGAATATAGACAAATTCAAGGAGTTAAAAAAGAAAGGCTTAACGATAAGCCTGAGACCTACCTTGCCCTTGGTCCTTATATTCTTCAAGATATGAGGGACATCATGCACTGCATACATCCGTTTCTGCTTAAACTAGAACATGTGGAAATTCTACAATTTTGTTGTTGAATGTTGATTATTATTTTTATATCCATGTGGTTGTTACGTTACTACTTAATAACATGTTTGCGAGGTTTAAATTTCTCAGTCATATGAAAAGTATATGTATAAAATAATATGTGACATTCAATTAAGTTAGACTTCCCATTTACCTCGAAGAACGGTGCACTCTGAGTCACTCCCAGACGTTGGTACAGAGATAGGTTACACGATCCCTGATCGCACACGACAGCAGTTGGCGTCAGGCCTATGCCACACAGGGCATCCAGGATCGCAAACAGTGTAACCTAGATAACGATTGCCTAAATTATTTATTATAATCAAATGGCCACAATTTTGAGAACAATTCGGACCTCCCGCCATTTTATAGCAAAATTTGTTTCAGGTGATTTCCAAGCTACTTGAGCAATCCGACTACTGACAATGTCACTTATGTATTTGCGACCATCATCATTACGAAGAAAGTGATTTTAGATTTTGCACTGCTTCTCAATCAACAAGCGTTTTCCAGTTCATGGCAAAAAAAGTTTGACCAAAAAATAAAAAATAAATTGCTGAACAATGTGTTCTTAACAAAAAAAAATTTGACAAATTTTGCACGGATTCTTTTTTCTATTATTTTGCTTGGAAATTGCTCAAAACATATAGAAATGTGAAGAACAAAACTTAAAACATTTTCTCAGTCCAAAATGTCACTTAAAAAAATTCTGACAAAAATTAAAGCCATGCTAATTAAGTACAATTTTTTTAAACAATTTTGTTGTTGAAACATTTAATTGGTAATGGAGTGAGAAATGTTGGGGCCATCAGAAGTTTTAGTGCTTGCTATATTTCTAATGGTTATTTAATTGCAATTCCCAAAACTACCTGTAGGTCTTGAGCTGAGGCAGCGTTTTCACTGAAATAGTATGCAAGGGGTTGCTTCCAATTGCTAGCGAGCCCTCGCACCATGAATGCTAGTGCCTGGTTGCAGGCAGTTGGTCGGCGTTCAAGGATGTGTACGAGCCCATCTACTTCGTCATGATGTGGGTCATACTTCAGCTCCTTCTTGATACTCATCTCATCGAACGTGACGATACAGTGCTTAGCCAGGTCTGTCATTGAACGCGTTTTGATGCTCAACAGGCGAAATGTGTTTGTGTGTGTTTATGCCAGGACACACAGGAACACCTCGTACGAACCTGTGCAGTGATAACAATTCCTACATCTTTAGAATAAACAGAGAAGCAAATAACAAGATAATTTATAGGGGTTGATTATCCAACAGTCAATTTAAGGCGCTTCATATTACTAAATGGGAAATGACAAACATATAGTTTGTTTACCAAATAAGTAGCCTTAACAAAGATCTGTGAAATGTGTGTCTGTGTACACAAAATTGTCTTTGTGAAGCCTGTAGCCAATACCAAATAAAAGGTCATGTGATCTTATTAACAACAGCACATGCTATATATATATATATATATATATATATATATATATATATATGTTCCAGGGTTGGGAAAAAATCATGATTTTTTCGAATAAATCGAATATATCGGTTTTTTCGATTAAATCGGATTTTTTCGATTAAATTGATTTATTTGATTTTTTCAACATTCTTGACAATCATAAGAAATAATATGTAATTCGGAAAATAAATAAAAGTGGAATATCATAATATACCCAATAGGCTGAACATTTCATTCTTAGCATTTCTAAAGAATTAAATCAAAGTTGTTATGTACAAATTTAAACTTTATTTTAAAATACATACAGTTAAATCAACTGGTAATAGCACACAATGTAAGTATAAATTTAAGATAATCTGAAAAAATCGAAAAAATCAATATCTTGATTTTTTCAAGTTGATTAAATCAATGATTTAATCGATGATTTAATCAATTTGATTAAATCAATGCCAACCCTGATATGTTCATCTATACCTATTCAGCGTGCTAGTTGATGGCATCAGGAACAGCGAGCTGACAGTTCTGTACGCCTGCCGACTTTTGAAAAAAATACCGAGCGCTATGCCTTTGTCTTTCACAGTCCATCTGTGTCCTAAAATATGCAATCAGACACCTGCTCACCACAATGTTGCCAATTTAATTACATATATGCATTCATTACATGCATTCCAAAATAGAGTGGATATGTGGTAAATCTTGTATTCAGTATTCAATACTAGCCTTTGTCCTTGCGGTTGCAGTTCTTCAACTGGCCATGGAAAAAATCAGCTGTTGTGGGTTTCATCCCAAGCTTCAATGCTGCATCAATAACCTGTTCAGCATTCAGGTCTGGAGGCGACTGGACGACTTTTTCCATCCCTTTAACATGTTGTTGGAGCTCAACGACTTTCTGCATTGAAGTGACAATATATATCACAATGCATGTACACTGTACATGTATATCGCCGACAAACAATCATTGTGCATAATTTGTATTAATATTTATCATATGCACATTTAAGTGATTTATACGTCATAGAAAACCTTTCGCTTAAATAGCTAGATTTTGTAATACTGTACCATACTAATATCATGTTTTATTTCATATTTTCTTACAACATTCATTATGTGGATTAGTTTACGCATCACTTGTAATATATTACAAACCTATATCAATATATATCACTTGTAACAGACAGCCTCAGATCTTGTCACCGTCTCACCGAACTTACCTTTGCTATACAATCAAAGTCACTTGTGTCCATTGGGCAGGGGGTCGATGTATCAGCGTTGTCTGTGCTGTAGTAACTGTGATCATGCTTGTGTGACTGCAAAATATAGCCAAAATGTTGGTTGCCATTTACAATATTTAGTGTCCAAATGACATACAGCATTATTTCGGTGTTCTCACAAAAACGTTACAATTATTGAAACATACTAATGTTATCAGTTGATTATGTAAAACACATGTATAGCCCTTGCTGGACTAAGGTATAAAGGGGGTTGCACCAGTAGGCCTACCGGCGCCACCCCTCTTATACCTTAGTCCAGCCACGGCTATATGTATACTGTATGCCTGGTGATGTACTATCTAGTCAACTGTCTCAAGCAATTTACAACAATACAATCATCTGGTCTGACATGAATTTTACCAGGACTGAAGTTTCTTGCTCAACTACATGCTCAGAAGATGAAGTTCTATCCTTGGGGGGCTTGCGTTCTTTCTGGCGATCTGATTGATTGCAGCTGAATACTGTGGGAACTGCATCCCATACCAGCTTGTCACGGCTGTTAGCATTCATGAACTGTGACTCGGTAAAGTGTTTAGAGCACATCCGGCAGTTGTTATAAAGATACCCGCAGTCTCGTTTTAACAGATCTTCCCTTCTAGAGTTTATAACCCATCTCTTACTCCTGAAATAAGAAAAAAGCATTGAATTACAGCCAGTATTACACCTTTATTGCTAATATTTTGCCAAGGCACCTATTCTATTATCTAGAATTTTGATACACCATGTACATTTACATGTACAAGACACAAGTAGGCCAGTCTGGATACATGATACAGTGTCAGTGATATTTACTCTTAGTTCAGCCCACCACAAGATCCGCTGGGGCATACTGTTAATTTATTGTCATTGATAACCCCTCCCCCCCCCACCCACGACAGTACTATTACTTGCCCCAACTACTACTAAACCCGTCCCAGCCATACGGAGTGTTTTGGTTTACATCACCAGCTGACATCCAGTCTGACACTGACTGGGGGGGGGGGGGGGGGGGGGCGTGTCGAGGCGTTGTATTTATGCATTTATGTGTGTTATGCATGGTATTTCTTTTTAGTTTGTATTGATTTAATGCCTACCTATCTTTATCTTTCGGGAATCTGAAGAATGAGAGCTCTGCGTTGACGCTTTTGTTGTTGCTGCAGCCAAACGCTGAGCAAAACGAACCGCCGTGCCTGGCGTACGCCATGTTGATCTGACTTCTGCAACCCAGCCGCTTGGTTCGCTGCGGTCTATGTTTTAAAAATGGCGCCCAATGGAAAGCAGCGCTTGTGATTGGTCTTCCTTTAATTGTCTTTGGTATATGGGCTTAAGTTTCTACATCCGGGTAGCCTTACCCCAGATTAGGGTAAAGACGCTGATTGGCTCTCAGGCCTACTATGAAATAAAAATAAAAATAACGATATACATTTACAAGATAATAATATCACATGAAAAGTATTCAACATTGAACTTATATTAACGCAAAAGTAAGTAAAAATTCAAATTTACAGTTGTTGATAAAATAAGAATTACGGTAGGATTAACCAGTATCCGTGAGGTGGCAGCATTGTCTAGCCCCACACGGATAGCATACCAGTTAAACAAGGATACTTTTTTTTATCAAATAATTGTGTATTATAAAAACTATTCAGAATTAAACTTATATTAACACAAAATAAATAGAAATACAAATTTGCAGTTGTTTATAAAAAAAATATATATTACGGCAGTGTCCGTGAGGGGGCAGCATTGTATAGATCATGCGGATACCAAACAAAAGCCGTTAATGGGGCCAGACTGTCTTCTCGGCGTAGTTCCGCAGCCGACCGGCAGTCGGTTAAGCGAGACTATTAAGTCCCAGGCGGATATGAGGGGCTAACATGTACTGCCACTTCACGGAGCCTGGGTAATCGAGGCTATCCATCAGCCGACAGCAGTCTCACAACTGTTCCCTTTTTATAAGATCAGATAGAAGTTTATTATGTGGCAAGTTTACAGTTGGACTGTGTAAGTATATGCACAATAAAAAACACACACCACACAGTATCATATCATCAAACAACGGTAAGATATCTTATTAAAATAATCATTGGTAAATTCGTATGTCATAACAGTAAAGCATGTACATTAAAAACAATTAACTTAAAAAGTATTCTAAAATAGAATAAAAAGAGAGTAAAATTAAACTGTCTGTTAAAATACGTGAACACCAGTAACCGTTATGACAATGTTCTAAACACCACGGAATTAAACAGTTTTTATAGCGATCTGTTTTCGCCCTTGAAATTGGTAACCTGTTGCGCGACCTTGGGGTGTATGGGACATTTCGACCAGTAACAACGCTTTCAATGTGTGGTCACTTCATTTGAGCGAAATACGCTCTTCGCCCCAACAGTCTGGTACTACATCGGCGTCACAGTCGTCAGCCCCGTCGCGCGCCGTCCGGTCGACGTGGCCGTCTCCGAGTACACGCTGTGCGCCAACTACACGCGCCACGACCTCGCGATGACGCCGCACGAAGGGCGCGTGCCGCACGGCGCGAGGGGGCGCTACGTGTTCGTCGTCAGTCCCTGCGGACCGAAGAACTTCACGCTGTGTGAGCTGGAGGTGTACCTCCCGCGGGGCGGCCCGTGCGCCTCCCACCGCAGCAGGTGGGCGTATGTCACGCCGTCACTCCTTCGCGCGTGTTCGTGTGGATCTCGTTGATTTCCTTTGCTTCACCCTCGCAAGTCTGGGGAGGTGTTTGACTGCTCTACATCCGGGGACTATTTCGCTAAGATAAAGAACTCTTAAGGAAAATTCGTCTGTAACTAAAATATGTTGTTAAATTAAATAATTTTTGCAAAACGAAAATATCTATTGCCATATTACCAAGGACACTATTTTCACGAGACAGCGGTGACGATGTCCCGCTGGCGTCTCGTGGTGTTGAGAGTTTTTAGGTAATCGACATCACTGTTATGGAACAAAATTGACTTTAAAGTGCAAAATCGAGTCTGAGAGCTCCTAACAACGTTAATGAAATGGTTGCAAGTTCCCCTGCAAATTGAACTTCGGTGAATTATTCCCTATCATTGGTGATCGTTCACTTTCACGGTCAAAGTGACTTGTTCCTCCGTTGAGTCAGAACCACGTCACCATCACTGACAACAGGGAATACCTCATAAATGAATACTGCAAATAAGACGTGGTCAATTATTACGGAAATAATGCCTCCATTACAACCCGTCCAACGAGCGACGAGAGACAATGACGTGGTCCGTGTCGACATTTCCGCGGGAAGAAATTGTTATTGGGGAGCTAAGAAATGAACTTCATCGTCACGTCTCCGCCGGCCGCCTCGACTCGACTTATGACAGATATAGGAAGGCAGCGGTGGCGGTTGGCGGTGGTTGTGTCCATGCACATATATATTGAGGGGGGGGGGGGGGGGGAGGGTATAAACACAGTTCAACCCTGCATGTCAGCAACTCTCCCCGACTAGCGAGGATGATCTACATGGTGTTTATTTGCGCACATTGCTTTGGGATTGCGTCGTACACATATTTAATCCACATCATCCACTGCTGTGACGTGTAGGAAGTAACTGAGGAATAGTCAGCATCGGGTGCTACGTCACATGTGTACACGTTGACGCTTACGTTTATTTGGAACTGAACTATTTGGTCGTGAAGCGTTTTTGTTTCAATGCGTCACCCGCCCCTGTCCACAAAGACACCGATAACATAAAAGTTCGCTCTAACTGGACGAAAGGAATCGAACATGACATCGTGAGAGCATAGACAGATACCAGAAAGCCACAACTTTAACGAGGTAGGCTCTGTGCTAATAATTACTAAAGATCTTTCAACAAGTTAATTTGATATATTATTTTAAAGTGTAGTGGACTAATACAGTAATGCACAAATCGAAGCATTTGATATAAGGATCGTTAAATACACGTATCGTTGGATGTTACTTAATATGATCTGGTGTCACTCTGTTGTTCCTGATTATCATACAGTGCACTGTATCGAGTGATGGACAGACCGTGTACATACGTTGTATTACATACTGATCACCAGAGGGCGCAACAGGTACAACGACTCTTCACACTTCGCTCGGCTGCCTGAATTTATAGCTATACACAAAATTAAAAGTAGAAAATGACACAAAAAATAAGACAAATTGTCATTTATGTTTATTTTCTATGTGACGTGGCGTATGCAGTTTATTTTGAATAGTTTATAGTACAGTATTATCTGATAACAAGGGTATACACTGTCCTTTTGTACTTTTTTTATTTCAAATTCGGCTTGAGAGCCTATCATCGTCTCTACCCTATCTAGGGGTAAGGCCCTCTGGCGGTCACATACACAGAGCCGTTTTCTCCCAGGTCCAGTCATGTTTCAAAATGACTGCCAACTTCCTTGGGTGACCGAGGCTACTGAAGATGGGCTCGACCGTTCTCGGATGGAACATACCCTATAGGCACTCTCTAATATACGCGGGGAAAGGTTATTACTTACTTGCTTACGTCCTTATTTTGTTCTCTCTCTCTCTCTCTCTCTCTCTCTCTCTCTCTCTCTCGCTCTATCTCGCTCTCTCTCTCGCTCTCTCTCTCGCTCTCGCTCTCGCGCGCTCTCTCTCTCTCCTTATCTGTCTCTCCCTCTCCATATCTCTCTCTCTCTTTCTTTCTTTCTCTCTCTCAGTCTGCCCCTGCCCCTGCCCCTGCCCCTGCCCCTGCCCCTGCCCCTGCCCCTGCCCCTGCCCCTGCCCCTGCCCCTGCCCCTGCCCCTGCCCCTGCCCCTGCCCCTGCCCCTGCCCCTGCCCCTGCCCCTGCCCCTGCCCCTGCCCCTGCCCCTGCCCCTGCCCCTGCCCCTGCCCCTGCCCCTGCCCCTGCCCCTGCCCCTGCCCCTGCCCCTGCCCCTGCCCCTGCCCCTGCCCCTGCCCCTGCCCCTGCCCCTGCCCCTGCCCCTGCCCCTGCCCCTGCCCCTGCCCCTGCCCCTGCCCCTGCCCCTGCCCCTGCCCCTGCCCCTGCCCCTGCCCCTGCCCCTGCCCCTGCCCCTGCCCCTGCCCCTGCCCCTGCCCCTGCCCCTGCCTCTCCATCTTCAACTTCCTCTGCCTCTCCACATCTCTGGAGTGCATCAGTTAGCTTAATTCCAGGTCAGGCAAAAACTAGCAACAAAATGTATCTCCCAACGGTCCATAGAACAATACACCATGAATTTGCAATATATTTCTACAGTATCACACTCATTCCCACTCAATGTCCTGCCGGTGGACGTGAAAAGGGACACGTCGAATCACGTCCACCACTCAGAATTACATTGGCTGCCGACGAAGGCCGACGGCGGAAGGACATCGGAGAAACATCAACCGAAATATAGACGACATAATATACGCGGGGAAAGGTTATTATTTACTCGCTTACTCTCTCTCTCTCTCTCTCTCTCTCTCTCTCTCTCTCCCTGTCTTTCTATCTCCTTCTCTCTCTCCTTCTCTCGCCCTTCTATATATATCTCTCTCCCTGTCTCTCTCTCTCTCTCTCTCTCATTTTCTCTCTCTTTCCCTCCTCCTCCTCTCTCTCTCTCTCCCTGCTCCTCCTCTCTCTCTCTATCTCTCTCTCTCTCTCTCTCTATCTATCTATCTATCTATTTATCTGTCTGTCTGTCTGTCTGTCTGTCTGTCTGTCTATCTCTGTCTCTCTCCCCCCCCCTCTCTTTCTCCCCCTGTCTCTCTCTCTCCTTCTCTCTCTCTCTCTCTCTCTCTCTCTTTCTCTCTCTCTCGCTCTCTCGCCTCTTTCTCTTTGTCTGTCTCTCGCTCTCGCTGCATCTCCATCTCCGTCTCCGTCTCCGTCTCCGTCTCCGTCTCCGTCTCCGTCTCCGTCTCCGTCTCCGTCTCCGTCTCCGTCTCCGTCTCCGTCTCCGTCTCCGTCTCCGTCTCCGTCTCCGTCTCCGTCTCCGTCTCCGTCTCCGTCTCCGTCTCCGTCTCCGTCTCCGTCTCCGTCTCCGTCTCCGTCTCCGTCTCCGTCTCCGTCTCCGTCTCCGTCTCCGTCTCCGTCTCCGTCTCCGTCTCCGTCTCCGTCTCCGTCTCCGTCTCCGTCTCCGTCTCCGTCTCCGTCTCCGTCTCCGTCTCCGTCTCCGTCTCCGTCTCCGTCTCCGTCTCCGTCTCCGTCTCCGTCTCCGTCTCCGTCTCCGTCTCCGTCTCCGTCTCCGTCTCCGTCTCCGTCTCCGTCTCCGTCTCCGTCTCCGTCTCCGTCTCCTTCTCCTTCTCCTTCTCCTTCTCCTTCTCCTTCTCCTTCTCCTTCTCCTTCTCCTTCTCCTTCTCCTTCTCCTTCTCCTTCTCCTTCTCCTTCTCCCTCTCCCTCTCCCTCTCCCTCTCGCTCTCCCACTCCCACTCCCACTCCCACTCCCACTCCCACTCCCACTCCCACTCACACTCACACTCACACTCACACTCACACTCACACTCACACTCACACTCACACTCACACTCACACTCACACTCACACTCACACTCACACTCACACTCACACTCACACTCACACTTCCATTCCCTTCCTTTTTCCTTTCTGGACCGCATCAGTTAGCTCAATTCCTGGTCAGGTGAAAATTCGAATAAACTGTATCTCCCAACGATCCACTAAATAATTCACTATGAATGTTTAATGTGTGGCAACTGTTTTTAACAGAACACGCATTGGAGTGTATCGTCAGTCGCCGTAGACTTCAACAGTAGCACTCGACAACAATAGTGTCACACCCATTAACTGTACCACTTAACGGTCTGGCCGTCGTCGTCAAAGGTCACGTAGGATCACCTCCATCACTCAGACTGAGACTGGCGCTCGGGGAAGGACGAAAGTGGAAGAACATTGGAGGATAATCAGCCGAAATATAGACGACACATCATCGAGGAAAACCAGGAAAGTAGCATTGAGGACAATCGACGAGTGAGACACCGTGACGGGAGAGGAGCAACCATGTGGCGACAGCAGCGGTCAGCGCCATTACAGCCACGTCGACTGGCGCAGGCCGCCATCTTGTGTCTAGTTTCACTACTCGGAGCCAACAGCCAAAACGGTGAGTGATTCTCCGTTCACCAGTGCAGTACCGTGTTTTATTTAGTTACAATTAGTTGATAAATGTTGGCGTTTATTTGTATTGATTTGTTAGCAAGAGTAAGCGATGTTAACTGTTGCATTTGTTTCTCAATTATGACTTGTACTTGTATTTCAAATATCGACAAGTATGTTCTATTTCATTTGTTTGTTGCCATCATTGCTAACACTGAAACATGGCTTTATTGAGTGATTGTCTCGAAATAATATAGGACACATACATAAGATATGATATAATACATATAAACAAAAAATCAACAATAAGCAAGGAAATAGGTTAATTGTTTACGAATGTTTTTATTATTTATCAATGGAATATTAATGCCATGGTTTACATCGGTGTAGGCCTAATTATTTTGACGCGAACATACCACATTTATTCAGGTACAAATTATGATAAGAAAACCTAAATAATACATTTTCTAAATTAACTAACTGTACTGTTCGCAAATACAAATACATACTGTTATACTCAAATATACCACTATCTCCCTTTCTATTTTGTTTCTTGGTCATTACGATTACGTTCTTCAAATGTAATGTTTCACAGTGACGTAGCCAAGATTTTGCATTGGAGGGGGCCATCCGACCCGACAATCATGCAAATTCTGTATGTGTAATATATATATATATATATATATATATATATATATATATATATATATATATATATATATATGTATGTATGTATGTGTGTGTGTGTGCGTGCGTGCGTGCGTGCGTGCGTGCGTGCGTGTGTGTGTGCATGTATTGATTTGTTAGCAAAAGTAAGCTATATATATATATATATATATATATATATTTCAAACAAACCCAACTTGCTTAAAATGAGTACCGACATGACAATTAAGTTCACAGACCAATGTAGCTAACAGTTCAGCAAAACCATGAACAGGAACGATACATTATTAAAATTAGAGAGCTGATAAGAGAAAATGGATGAAATGAGAGTGGAGGTTTGAGTGAAGGAAAGTTCTAAGAAGAAACTGGTGAGGAGTACATTGGCCGTTCATGTAGAACAATTGGGAGATAAAAAATTGCCCGAAAGTAGATGCCCATAAAGTGGACGGGAAATGGAGGCGAGGAAGAAGACCGAAATTGCGATGGGGGACTGCATTAAAAGTGGCCTCGAGAGAATGTGAAAAAAATGGGAAAATGACAGAGAAAAGGAAGGCACTGGAGACTACTGACAGAGAACGTAGTAAGAAAAAAGTGAGAGGGAAAAAAGACGATGGAAATGGAATTCATCGTTTTACTTTCTTGAATATGAATGTAAGTAATATTCAAGAAAATAATAATAACAAGATGCAATGTGACCTTAGTTTAGTTACCGGACTACGAATAGTTTTTCTGAGGTATATGAATTAAAAAAAACCTCATGTTGGGTTCTTCGACATACTATATTACAATACGTAACATAAGGGTATCTAATGTTTATTGATAAGGATGCAATAGAGCGTAAATAAATGCTTATAGTATTAGTAATGCGTGAATGGATAGACGATGCGGTTCCTTGTGTGCTTATGTTGTGCGTAGTTACCTCTAAAAAAACTCGTATCATGTGACTTCGATCATGTGACAGAACCGTCACGTCATTCTGCTGAAGAAGGCCGCGGCAGAAGTTGAACTATTAAATATTTGTTTCTTTAGAGTGAACATATATACGATATAACGTAGTACTTAAAGGACAAAAAAAGGCTACGGCTTCGTGTCATACACCTAATAGAGTTTATACAAAGTAACAATTTCCACATATACTCAATTTTTTAACGTCAGCGGTTTACTCAGAATGTGACTTTAAAGTCAAAAATTCTAACGAAATCCACGATGGTCTGGACGCCGCCATAAGTGAAGGGTTAATTTGGCTTGGCCATTCAGCGCGCGGCATTCTATATCTCGGTCAGCTTCCGGCGACGCTTTTAAGGGTCAACAACTTCGAGTCTTCGACAGTTCGTTCAGTTGGCGTGATATCTAGCAGCTGCTTATAGACGTATATCTAAATCTGTGGTTAAATCTATGGTAAACTTTAGTAATGATGCCTTCGTGTTCGGCATACGGTTGCAATAATAGTTGAAACAACCGGTAGTATTGAAGCAATGGATTCACGTTGGTGATTTGCGGGCGTACTGTTTGGCACTTTGCTCGGTCCATTTTGAGGAGAAATGCTTTGATGTAGACATGTATCATCAGTTGTTGGGATGATTTCAGCGATAACAATAATAGACAACTTTATATTTACCGTCATCAGCATGTTACGCGCGTTGCCGAGTTGCAGCCATTTCATGACAACAGCCAAACCCTATGCAGGGAATCTACGTGGAGAGCGCCTCGATCACCGTCGTGACGTCATTCTTCGTCTAAGATGGGGTAGCGCACAGAATTTGGATGGCTGGGTGTTAAAAAATATTTTTCTGGTAAACCGCTGGCGTTAAAAAATTGAGTATATGTGGAAATTGTTACTTTATATTAACTCTATTAGGTGTATGCCACGTAAAAGTTAACTTTGTTTGTCCTTTAAGTATATTGAAACAACGATAGAGTATGGGCTGGAGACAGACAGTCGCGGACGATGAGCAAGACAGCAATTGAAATATAAACAACTACATTTAATATGAACTCGTAATATTAGGATCCGAACAAGAACATGTTAATGCATACACACTCATACACACGCACGCTGTGTTGTTAATAAAACATACTAATTTGGCGTCGTACGTTGAACATAACTTTCCACCTTCCAGACTCCGTCAACATTGCAGTAGGTCGACCGACCTACGCGACCAATCCCCGCTACTACAAATGCAGATCCAGCCATGCGGTGTCGGGCAGTCGAGACGGGACGGAAACATTGTGCTACTTCTCAACGTTTGTAGAAGACGCGTGGTGGGCCGTCGACCTGGGCCAACAGGTGCAAGTCGGGGCAGTGACCATCACGGCCGGCGACGAACGAGGTAGGTTTCCGGGAGGCGGCGCATGCGCGAGCCAGGGCTGTTTGCCTCGCAACGTTGGAGCCGGCGAAGTGCGGGAGTCAACCGCTTGTAATTGACTTCGCCAGTCGCAACTGCGTCAGCCGTGATAACAGCGCAAATACCCGTCACAATTTGACGGTGATAAACGCCTTCACGTCCCGAATATAGCATGTGACGCCAACCACTTATCCAGCGTGCGGTATCATAGGCTCAGCTTAAATGCAGAGTTTTATTTCGCCTACTCGATCAGTCGGGCCGCTGACGTAATCAGCGGCGGCGACGGGCTCTCACTCGGAGTGCAACGCTCACAGCGCCAATGGTCTTATGTGCCTCGTTGATAGTCCGGCAAACAGTTACATTTTAATAGTTTATCAACTTTAATGTTCAACAAATACTGCAAAAAATAATGATTATTTAAAACAGGTAGTTAGTTCATTGCTGGAGGAACCACAAAACCAGTGCCATTATCGTACGAAAAGGACATTCGTTGCGAACAGACACAAACGTGGTCACACTAGGCCCAGATCGATTGTATAGCGTGTTGTACGCTAAACGTTAGGTTTAACAAGTTGCCGCCCAGAGCCAAGCTCCAGACGGCATGTGAACAAGGAAGCCTATGGCTTATCGAGTGTTCATTAATTAAATTAATTATAAAAGTGTACATAAATTAGTATTATTCTTAAAATTATAAATACACAACATTATAGAATGCCGCTAAAATGCTACTAATTAAAATACGTTGTCTCTAAAAATAAGTCAAATAAATAATGATAAGGTTTCTCTAAAAATACATAAGTAAAATAAAATATTATATTTACGTTGTCTCTAAAAATACATAAGTATCATAACAAACACATAAAATGTCCTATAACAAAAACAATTTGTTATAATAATAAATTTATTAAAATAAATATATGACTAAATTATTTAATCAGTATTAAAATAATTTCTAAAAATGTCAAGTGTACAACCTAGGTGTAGCCCGCCCTTGCCAGATAATTGTCAATTTTATTTTTAAACATATAAAAACTGCTGGCATTTACTTAAATGAACGTTAGTTTCGGTATATTTGGCGCCGTGTTGCGTTTAGAACTTTAGACTACTAAAATTACCAGTGTGTACAGTGAACAGTACTCGGTCAACACAGCCGTGTGGAAAGTTCTTAGAAATAGTAGCGGGTTCGTTTTTCCAGGCGGATGCCAAAAATCAAATTCAAATCGTGTGCGCACGTCAATCGAATTGGAAAGAGAAACAATACAATACTGCTGCAGGTCATCGTTGGCCGCAGCGCCAGTTCGCTCAACAGGCCCTGTTGTGTGATGCAATGGTACGGCTAGAAAGCATTATTAATTCAAAATTGTGTCAGCGGACATAGCCAACCGCTGATACCGGTAGGCGCATTGTGACTCGTGCGGTTCACGGGAGGTTCAGCGTGCAATAATGTTCGCCTCTATACTTGGTGTACTTACCTGATGTACTTGGTTATCTCGTCTCTTTTAGCCGGTGGCCAGATATTTCAATCTCTTTTTGAAAATGCTCAGCGAGAGAGGCTGCTGTCATTGTTTCTTCTGGGAGTCTGTTCCATGAGTCAATTATCCGATTCATGAAGAAGTGATTATGGACATCCGTATGCGAATAGCTCTTCTGTAATTTTAGACTATGGCATCTCACTTTCTCTCTTTTCTCTCTCTCTCCCTCTCTCTCTCTCTCTCTCTCTCTCGCTCTCTCTATCTCCCTCCCTCCCTCCCTCCCCCTCTCCCTCCCTCACTCCCTCACTCCCTCCCTCCCTCTCTCTCTCTCTCTCTCTCTCTCTCTCTCTCTCAGACTACCTGTAGATCTATTGTAGTATGATTAACTTACTTTGGAGCTTTATGTCGAAGCGAGTACGACGTTTCGGCCCGCCAGCTACGCACCTTGTTCACGCACTGGTGTCACGTGTGTTTAGTAAGGTAAGTTAATCATACTACAATAAGCCATTCTTGGAGCCATGAACAATATATTTACTACCTGTAGATCGATTGAAAATTTGGTCTGGGTTCAATCTGTTGAGTCTTCTTATGTAGATAAATACATCGCAGAGGTCTGCCTCGCGTCGTCTCTGTTACAAAGAAACAGATCCCGCTGGTGGTCTGCCCTATCTTTTGATTGTTTTTTCAAATTCATTTATGTCCTTTTGCCAACAAGAGTTCCAGGCTGATGCTGACACTGCAGCACTGACCTAATGATAGAAGCGTGTGAATGCAGTAAGTAAAGTGTATTAATATTCGCGCGCCGAAACTCGCTGTCTAACATTATTTTACGTAAACCTAATAACTTATATAGCGATTTTACGGTAACGGCGGAGCCGCCGAAAGTATTGCCGTCGAGATCTGCGCGTTTATTTTGTGAATTTCTTCAAGCAAATTTGGCTAAAGGTCAGAAATTCTTTAGCCAAATTAAATTTTCTTTAGCCATTTTTAGGTCAAAACACAATGTAATATTATATAAAATGCTTTACGCTATTCACTACAAAATACGTAATTATTATTACCTAAACATTGACAACACGATTAGCATAAATAGCACATAAAATCAACACCCTATATAATTTATAAAAAAAAACATTTCAACCATAACAAGAAAGCTGAACAACAGATGAGAATTTAGCAAATACCCAAAATTAATTAATGGGACATCTTTCATCTATAAAAGTTGAAAAATAAAATTTTATAACAAGGCTGTATAAGTTAGAAAAATCTACTCTACTTTTATTGCCACGCAGGGATTCAAACAGTGCACTTGTATAATTACTACCTATCTTAAAACATCATTTGACTGGTCAATAACTGATTTGTTGAATAGACTAATTCTCGAAATTAGTTAACTGTAATAGTCTACATATCGACTGTAATTCTGGCCTGGCTGACAGAGGCTATTTATAAATTATTAAAACATGTTTCTGACAGGCATATTTCTCTCTATAAAGTGTTCTGGCTATGAGACTTGTCAAATATACATTGTGATCATTTAGGCAACTTCAACAGCAGAACCGGGCGGTGAATAATGCAGTCATGTACTGCTGATAACGTCAATAATAAAGATCAAAATAACGTTTCGCCAATTTGACGAAGAGTTTTATTTCATTTTCGCCAAATAACAAACCGTTTTGCCTACGGCGCAATTGGCGATTGACAGCGCTAGCCTAGACTTGTGTATTCGTGTGCAAGATATGTGAGGAGAAGCTTGGCGGCTGTTGGTGATCATTTTCATGGTTAGATCAATCCAAACATGTCGTCTGGCATCCGCATTGTGTCTGTGACTGTCAATTCCAAATAATCCACTGGACTACTGTTTCAGTTCTGGTCGATTCACAGGGTAACAAAAAAGACAGATCACTGATACTGTCTTTCCCTGTACTGTTGCTACAACCGTATGATTAACAGTGTGGCATATTGCTGTCGCAATTTCGTAGTAAGCCGACGTAAGGCACTTTTAGCGAACCGCTTGGCTCTCCTTTGCGACGTATTATTTTTCCAAAACGCATATATAAGCTGGGTTTTGATTGCTTGCATGAACCATTATGGGCTCATTCATGGTGTCAGTGGTATTGCTGGATTTATCCACTTGAAGACCACTTTCTGAGTAAACAATTGATGTGAAAAAATTGATTGTGGATGCAAAAGGTTAGTTTATGTAAATTCTTTTAGGTGTATAACACCAAAACGTAGATTTTTTTACCGTTTATTTCAAGCATTCAACATTATCGCAGGTATAATATGCTACATGCAAATATTGCGTGTCAAACAATTTTATAGACCCAAATTTCGTTCAGATATGTGCAGACAGTACCATCTTTTTTGGCCTCAAAAGCGGTCCAAGACGCAACATTTTAAACCATAAAATATTCTTGGGATACTGTGTAATGATGTGGTTAAGGCATGCCTCAAAAACGCGCCTAGACGCAATACATGTAAACCATAAATACGCTTGGGAAGCCGTCGAAAGATGGGGTTAAAGCACGCATAAAATGTAGACAAAGAGACAGTTATAACGGTAGAATTGACGTGGGTTCTTCTTGTTCTTCTCTTGGCGTCCCGACCTTCAGGGGTGAGATTGGCTATGGTTACCATCGTATTTCTCTTCGACTTGGGTTATCACTTTCTCTCGCTACGCTCTCTATCAACATCTTCAAAGGTTGCGAACCTCGGTGGGTTTTCGAATTGCCATCCTCACAGATTGCTCCACACAGGTAGACAAAACTGTTTCATTGCTTAAGCTACTTCCTACTGTCCAGATGTGTTTCCACCTAGTTCGTCCTCTGCACAACCCACCTTACGCCCGTCTTCCCTAAACCTAGCCCTACTCCCAGACAGTCCATGTCATACACAACTGCATAATATTGCTAATCGGCGGCCGGAATAATTCGATGACCCTTGACTGAATGCCGACCCCTTCTCTGCATCGTACTTGCAGAATCAGCAGGTTGCAAGATCGGCATGACGGACGTCCCTCCCGCCGAGCGCAGCCCGCCCACCCTCTCGGCCAGCGAGTACTCGCCCTGCACCAACTACTACCGCAGTGTGCCCGCCAACACGACGACACGCGTCTGGTGCGAGTGGCCGTGCGTGCAGGGGCGATACTTGTTCCTCATCAGACCCGGCGGTCCGGCCAACCTGTTCCTGTGCGAGGTCGAGGTGTATCGTCGCAAGTGCGGTCGGTGTCTTTCTTGTGCCAAGCGTTGCGCTCTCTCTCTCTCGCTTCCTGCATTTTCCCATACCTGTCAGATTTCACCGCGTGTCCTTTTAACCGTTTCGTTCTCTTTGTAGCATTTAGGCGGACGTTGTCTCGTTGTTCGCACGGCCCCGCTGCAACGTGTTCGCCACGCGTCGAACTTTACCACTGAACCTGCAGCTGAATTCTTATCAGGAATAGGGCACGCAAGTGATTCTCGTTTTCGGCCTGTTTTGAGCCAGACTTAACGAGACCACACACAACTGGTCCCCAATGCGTTGTCAATGGTCGTATTCAAAGCAAAAATTACTGAAGTATGCTAACATTGTGAAAATACTAACTTATCTGCATAGCAGATCCCACCTTTTAGGCGAGTTTTGTACGGGTCGAAACCTTAAAACTAACAACGGCTGTTTCTGGTTTTGTAGTTTGCGAAAGATCATATAACTCATTCGAATCGTCGGGATCCAGATCATGAACGAAAATGGCAAAATAGCATTGAAACGTTATAGCTGCAGACGAGACTTGCGTACCCTATATGTCGATCTTTAGCATCTAAATAATATCGATATTCCTCGTGGTACAAGCAATACGTTGATGCCGAATCAGTGGTGGCGATGCGTGTGGTTTCAGTGTATGATTTCAGTGGGTCGACAAACGATGCGGACAGACAAAAGACAAAAACAGGAGCAGCAAGTGCGAACTATGTCCTACAACGTCATCGCGAACATAACCGGCATGTATTATTCAACTAGTTATGTTGTTGTAGACTGTTGTTGGCGACTGAACGCGGCAACTAAAACCTTCTGACAATGTTTAATATTGCCTGATCCTAACGCAGACAGTGCAGCAGATGTTGCACCGAGCAGTTCCGGGTGGCAATGGCGACCAATGCGACCGTTAAATGAAATTCACCGCCCAGATTAGGCACAATGCATTTATACGTGTAGCTTTGGTATTTTACTATACAATTTTAACGTGCTATTTTGGAAGAGTTAACTACGGAATGTATTTTCAGTTCACGTGCAAAGTGTGTTAGCTAATGCCATCTAATGCTACAATTTGACATGTGTAATCATATGCATGATAAAGCCTATAGTATAAGTACACGTGTAATGGCGACCAGTGTTATTGACATTTTTAAGGCCTGAAAATCACATTGTTTACCTGAAACCATCTCACATACAGGCAGGCTTAAACTATGCAATGCGGTTGCATGCAACGAAGCGATTGAGAAAGGGCAAGGTCGAACGATGTTGCTTGCAACGTGGTTGCATACAACTCCTCTAGCATGTTTACACTATGCAACACGGTAGGTGCGACGAGACGTTAACTGGTATCCAGCCCACCATGTGGCGCCAC
Organism: Oasisia sp. SBJ-2009; assembly: GCA_964017155.1. Classification (NCBI taxonomy): domain Eukaryota; kingdom Metazoa; phylum Annelida; class Polychaeta; order Sabellida; family Siboglinidae; genus Oasisia; species Oasisia sp. SBJ-2009. The sequence goes on from OZ024855.1 coordinate 2,986,421, forward strand.
TCTTACATAGCAACGGAACCATCGCACCAGTGGGGACATATTTGGGAACAGGTTTATCCGAGACGCGGGGTTATTTATAAGTAATTAATAAAATACCGTTGCACTGATATGTAGGCATATAATTATATAAACTAATTATGTTAATATTATTAATTAAAATTGTGTACTTTATAGTTTACAACTTTACATTTTAAAAATAATCCCTTTAAAGGGATTCTTTTGTATCACAAATTATAATGAAAAGAATATTTCTTTGATAATATAAAACGCTTTGTAATATACACAATTTTAAATAAATGTAACTATTGCTTGTAGCAATATACAATAGAATAGTATTCATAGCATAATTAATGATCCCATTATACAATCATTATATTTATAATAAACGTACACTCACTCTATAAGGCACTACAAAAGTATTTAACCAGTATTGGCGTAACATTGTTGTTATGGGCGATAAAACAAGAAAGCGCCGTTTGGAGTATTGTCAGCGATACCTTCCTTCAAACACGTATCGGTTCTTTAGTGCAATGGAGCTGACATGACCCGTAATGATTGTACTCTTCATGTATGCAATAAAACAACAAACGCCATTACTCGTAGAATAGGTAAATTAAACAAATTGTATAGTAAGCTGCCGAACAACAAATTGCTGCAAAGCGTTCGAATACGATACGTCACTCGCGGTCACTGCCTGTGATTGGACAAATTACATGCAACCAAGAGACGACGTTGCATGCAACATGAAACGCGGTCTCACGAGACCCCGTTGTATGCGATGATATGTTTACACTAGGCGATCTGGCTGCAACTGGGTTTCTAGCAACTGAAGCGACACCGTCTCAAGTTGCATACAACCGCGTTGCATAATGTAAACCCGCCTTACGTTGTATTCACGACATTGTAATAAATATTTACTCTCGTTTGTAAATGTGTTATTCAGGTTGCCCTACGTTTGGCGTGCGGGGTTACATCAAAGCACCGCCAATGGCGACGTCGTCCATTCGGTCACACCGTCCATTCGTCCGACTCGAATGGACCATTGCCAACACCGGACATGCTGCGACAGAGGAGATTTTTTGTGAACTTTGCCATGACACCAGTTTGCGGCCTGTGCACAAACTGCGTAGTTTTGGCGAGTTAGCTACAGGCGTGTGAGCGTCGATTGCAACATTAACGAGGCCAGTGCGAGACAACTGACCAGTGCACGGTGACCAGGAGTTAGTGACCACTATAGCGTTCATTGATGTATCGACAAACTTGGATGAAATGTTGTCCACGGTACACTGCACACGTATCCGCCTACTTGTAATTTGCGTTACATAAATTGTTGAATTAACTGCATGTCAAACCTCTGGGGTGTTGTATATGTTTGAATATATACTTTATTGGCCTATATGAACTTCGTGTAAATAAATTATTTGCATACTAAATTGTTGATGGTTTTTATAACAACATTTAAACAGATTGCCACCCTCTAGATGGCTGGTGGACAAGGAAGCTCACTAGTTTATCGAGAGTCGATGAATTAAAGTAGATGCGCTGTTAATAATGTATGCGTTACCGGCATTCTACAACGAGAACATTTAGTTAATTAATGAGATATTAAAGCACTCTCATATGGAGATTTCGTCAACAGGCCAGACCGTACGTAGGGTAAGGTAAGCCCCACCGTTATAGTGTCAATTGAAAATAGTGAGCTTTTCCTATAAAAATAACTCAGTTACTCATATCGTTCCACAAGCACCATTTTGGAACAACGTAAATATTTGATTACTGTTAAATCGATATTCACTTACCTGTGCATTGATACCGAAATCACGGCTCAAGATGACACATTTGTAATGATATAGGAACATTAGTCTTGACAGACTCCATCTTAAAAAATATCAAATGTAAATGTCGGACAATGTCAAATATAAAAATTTATATGTGAAATCGGTACTCCAGCAAACTCTATTTTAAGCCTAAGACCATGGTTCTATGTGAAACATCTCAGGGATATTTTATTGGCTGAAATCCTGAACAATAGGGAGTTGCAACAGTCCAAACGAGATGTTAGTATGGCAGTCACTGTAAGTATACATTCCGCTGTTGGTCGAGTCACTGTTCCTGCGTTGATTCTAATCTACGCCGCCAGATGGCGACATGGTTGTGGCAAATATAAGCGCCGTCGTAACACACTACCAGGACAGTATGCATTGTATATATAAGACGTTGTAACGTCTACTTCAGACCAGGACGCAGCACAACAGAGCAGATCTTCAACCTTAGGGTACTGTGCGAGAAGTACCTCCAACACCAGCAAGACCTCTATCACGTCTTCATTGACTTCAAGAAGGCATTCGACAGGGTATGGCATGCAGCACTATGGGCCACCATGAAGCATTTCAACATCAACGCCAACCTGATCAGAATGATACAGAACCTCTATGACAAGGCCACCAGCGCAGTCTACCTTAACAACAGCATAGGGGACTGGTTCAGAACCACCGTCGGAGTAAGAGAAGGCTGTGTGCTCTCCCCCACCCTCTTCAACATCTTCTTGGAGAGAATTATGACTGACGCACTGAACGACCATGAAGGGACAGTCAGCATTGGTGGCAGAAATATCACAAACTTGCGTTTTGCCGACGACATAGACGGCCTGGCAGGAAGGGAAGACGAGCTAGCTGACTTGGTGGAGCGCATTGATAAGACTTCTACAGCCTTCGGCATGCAGATCAATGCAGAAAAGACCAACCTGATGACCAACAACACCAATGGCTTCAGCACTGACATCAGGGTCAACGTCGAGAAACTAGATTACGTCAACCGATTCAAATATCTGGGAGCAATCATTACAGATGAAGGATCTAAACCTGGATCGCCCAGGCCACAGCAGCACTCGCCAAACTCAAGACCATTTGGAATCACAAGAATGTAGCGCTTAGCTCAAAGATCAGACTGATGCGCTCCCTAGTCATGTCCATATTCCTGTACGCCTGTGAGTCTTGGACATTAACAGCAGAAACCGAGAAAAGGATACAGGCCATGGAGATGAGATGCCTCAGAAAACTCCTCGGCATCACGTACAGAGAACACATCATCAACGAAGAGGTCCGAAACAGAACTCGGCAAGCCATTGGACCCCACGAAGACCTCCTGACCACAGTCAAACAACGAAAACTGAGATGGTACGGCCATATAACAAGATCTTCAGGGCTTGCCAAGACGGTCATGCAAGGTACAGTCCAAGGAGGGAGAAGACGAGGCAGACAGATAAAGAGATGGGAAGACAACATCCCGGAATGGACGGGCTTGCCACTTGGCGCCGCCATGAGGAAAGCGGAAAGACGAGAGGAGTGGAGGGAGCTGGTTGCCAAGTCATCTGTGGTGCCCCAAAGGTCCACTGAGACTACGGGATAGGCAACGTCTACTTGACTCACTGGCGCCACATGTCGTAAACTCAAGAGGTTCCTGAATGTTCTAGTTCGCCAAATCCACTGTAACGCAGTAGTTTTCATCCTGCAAACAATGGTGAGCATTTCCACATCGTGTCGTCACCATGGCCCGTAGCTAAGACTGTGTGTTTTACACAACGCATAGCCTAGCCTCGGGTACCCAGGATCCGTGAGGTGGCAGCACTTTTACGCCCCTGAGGAAAGACTGGGTCTGCATTTTCGAACCGCCAGGGCGGCCTTACCCCAGATTAGGGTAGAGACGCTGATTGGCTCTCAGGTCAACCATGAAAAAAAATTTAAATAACGATATACTTTTACAAGATAATGATATCATATGAAAAGTATTCAAGATTGAACTTATATTAACCCAAAATGTAAGTAAACATTCAAATTTACAGTTGTTTATGAAATAATAATTACGACAGTATAAACCAGTATCCGCGAGGTGGCAGCATTGTCTAGCCCCACACGGATAGCATACACATGAAATAAGGATACCGTTTTATCAAATAATGCTGTATTATAAAAACTATTCAAAATTAAACTTATATTAACACAAAATAAATAGAAATAGAAATTTGCAGTTGTTTATAAAATATATATTACGGCAGTGTCCGTAAGGTGGCACCATTGTATGGATCACGCGGATATACAAACAAACGCCGAATAAGTAACCAGACTGTCGGTTAAGCGAGACTACCCATATCCATGTTGTTTCTTTAACCGACAGTTTTAGCATTAATGAATGTTAGCCGTGCTGTGATTGCACTTACCTTCATAGTAACAACACTGATATCTGCCAGTAGTATAGTATGTGATTAGCGTTGCGCACTTGAAGCTAGGCGGCGCGGTGGAATTCCACCGGTGGAAGGAGGAAGGTCAAACTTGAAGTGGCGCCCATCTGACGGATATGTCTTCAGCTAATACCCCAAAAATACGTGTGTCTTATTTTTAAATGGTCAAAACGTCAAGAGGCGATCCTGGCGAGAGTGGCGCGGGGCGGAAATAGGGTGCATAGTCAAAGTTCAAAGGTCAACGTTACGATCAATTATCATCAGCACGTTCTGCAAGTAGGCCACGCAAAGCGCATGCGTAATATTATTGTTTTCAATCTAACTTATATAACAGTGGGCTAATAGGTCAATTATCGGCATAACGTTCTGCACGTAGGCCATTTGGGTTACGTCCTGGCGCGGCGCGGCGCGGCGCAGCGCGGAGGAAGGGTGGAAGAGTCGTGTCCAGTATATCGGTCAGATAAGTCGCATTCTCCAAAAATAGTCAAGAGGCGATCCTGGCGCGGAGAGGCGCGACGTGGAAGAAGTGTGGAAGGAGGTCTACACCTCATAGCGCATGCGTAATGTTATTGTTTTCTATCTAACTTGCTAGTAGGTCAATTACCGTCATCACGTTCAGTGCATTCAGGCCATTTGGGTTACGTTCTCCACAGTCCTCGTGTAAGTCATCTACACGTCATAGCGCAGGCGCAATATTATTATATGGTCAACCATGCCCAGTGCGTGTGCAACACGGTGCTTGTCTACCTACTGAAGCTCGCTGTTCCGGCAGTCGGTGCTGTCCCCGGTTCAACATCGTTTGTGATTTGTTGGTAATTTCTGGCACACCCGTTTGTTATTGGTTCATTTTTGGCACATTCGTTCGCCTCCGCCTCCGCCTCCGCCTCCGCCTCCGCCTCCGCCTCCGCCTCCGCCTCCGCCTCCGCCTCCGCCTCCGCCTCCGCCTCCGCCTCCGCCTCCGCCTCCGCCTCCGCCTCCGCCTCCGCCTCCGCCTCCGCCTCCGCCTCCGCCTCCGCCTCCGCCTCCGCCTCCGCCTCCGCCTCCGCCTCCGCCTCCGCCTCCGCCTCCGCCTCCGCCTCCGCCTCCGCCTCCGCCTCCGCCTCCGCCTCCGCCTCCGCCTCCGCCTCCGCCTCCGCCTCCGCCTCCGCCTCCGCCTCCGCCTCCGCCTCCGCCTCCGCCTCCGCCTCCGCCTCCGCCTCCGCCTCCGCCTCCGCCTCCGCCTCCGCCTCCGCCTCCGCCTCCGCCTCCGCCTCCGCCTCCGCCTCCGCCTCCGCCTCCGCCTCCGCCTCCGCCTCCGCCTCCGCCTCCGCCTCCGCCTCCGCCTCCGCCTCCGCCTCCGCCTCCGCCTCCGCCTCCGCCTCCGCCTCCGCCTCCGCCTCCGCCTCCGCCTCCGCCTCCGCCTCCGCCTCCGCCTCCGCCTCCGCCTCCGCCTCCGCCTCCGCCTCCGCCTCCGCCTCCGCCTCCGCCTCCGCCTCCGCCTCCGCCTCCGCCTCCGCCTCCGCCTCCGCCTCCGCCTCCGCCTCCGCCTCCGCCTCCGCCTCCGCCTCCGCCTCCGCCTCCGCCTCCGCCTCCGCCTCCGCCTCCGCCTCCGCCTCCGCCTCCGCCTCCGCCTCCGCCTCCGCCTCCCCCTCCGCCTCCGCCTCCGCCTCCTCCTCCGCCTCCCCCTCCCCCTCCCTTCCCCTTCCCCTTCCCCCTCCGCCTCCGCCTCCGCCTCCGCCTCCCCCTCCCCCTCCGCCTCCGCCTCCGCCTCCGCCTCCGCCTCCTCCTCCCCCTCCGCCTCCGCCTCCTCCTCCGCCTCCGCCTCCTCCTCCCCCTCCGCCTCCCCCTCCCCCT
>OZ024855.1:2997490-3057490 GCA_964017155.1 Oasisia sp. SBJ-2009
ATATATATATATATATATATATATATATATATATATATATATATATATATAGTGAGACGAAGAAAAAATCAATGGAAATGGAATTCATGTTTTTATTTTCTTGAATATGCGCGGAGTTAATATTCAAGAAAATAATAATGACAAAATGCAATTTGACCCTAGTTTAGTAACCGGACTACGGATAGTTTTTCTGCCATATATGAATTTTTGATAAACCATTTATTGGGCTCTTTCACATACATTACGTAACATAATGGTATCTAATGTTTATTGATTAGGACATATAAAGTGTAACTAAATGCTTAGTAACGCGTGAATGGATAGACGATCCGGTTCTTTGTGTGCTTATTGTGTGTGTAGTTACTCCAGAAACTCGTATCATGTGACAGAACTATCACGTCAATCTGCTGAAGAAGGCCGCGACATAAGTTGAAAATATGTGTGATATAACGCAGTACGCGGATGATGAGCAAGACAGCAATTAAAATATAAACAACTACATTAAATAGTAACTCGTAACATTACGCTCCGAACAAGAAAAATATTAATACATACACACGCACGCGGTGTTGTTAATAAAATATACTCATTTGGCATCATACGTTGAACATAACTTTCCACCTTCCAGACTCGGTCAACATTGCAGTGGGTCGACCAACCTACTCGACCGTTCCCAATTACTACAAACGTGCATCCAAAAATGCAGTGTCGGGGAGTCGAGACGGGGCGCTCATATTGTGCTACTTCTCAAAGTTTGTAGAAGACGCGTGGTGGGCCGTCGACCTGGGCCAACAGGCGCAAGTCGGGGCAGTGGCCATCACCGCCGGCGACGAACGAGGTAGGTTTCCGGGAGGCTGCGTCTTCGCGAGCCAGGGCTGTTTGCCTCGCAACGTCGGACCCGGCGAAATGCGGGAGTCACCCGAGTCAACCTTATAATTGACTTCGACAGTCGCAACTGCGTCAGCCTTGACAACAGCGCAAATGTCCGCCCCCGGTTAAACGACTTCACGTCCTGAATATAGTATGTAACGCCAACCACTTATCCAGCGTGCGGTATCGTAGGCTTAGCTTAACGGGGCACTGTATGGGACTGAACCTTCCACTCGTAACGGCAAAATGTGGCCGACCCGCAAGAGGCAGCACCGTCAGTACCTAAACATGTCTTGTTGACGTTGACGATGTTGCGCAGCCGAGCGGTGGACAAAACTGGGACAACTGACAAGACAAGCGTGCCGCGTGATAACTGTTGTTGCTATTTTTAACTCATGGCTTTTAAAAGTGATCCTGGACAGTGCAGTTGTGGAAACATCTGTAATAGATTGTAATTGCGTGTCCGTGTTTGATTCAAATTCAACAAGATATTTTTAGGTACTGACGGTGCTGTCTGCTCGCGGGTCGGCCAAATGTTTCCGTTACGAGTGGAAGGTTCAATCCCATACAGTGCCCCTTTAAATCCAGAGATTTATTTTACCTACGCGATGAGTCAGGGTACAAGGTGCGGCAAGTACACATCATCAATTATAAATTGTGTCAGCGGACGCAGCCAACCGCTGATACAAGTAGGCGCATTGTGACATTGTGCTGTATAGGTTGAGCGCGCAACAATGTTCGCTTCTATACTGGGTATACTTACTTGGTGTATTCGATTATTTCATCTCTTTTAGTCGGTGGCCAGATACTTCAATTTATTTTTGAAAATGCTCAATGATACTGCTGCCACTATTTCGTATGGGAGTCTGTTTCATGAGTCAACTATCCGATTCGTGAAGAAGTGATTATGCACATCCGTAGGCGAATTCTGTAATTTTAGACTATGGCCTCTCACTACCTGTAGATCGATTGGTCTGGGTTCAATCTGTTGAGTCCTCTTATGTAGGTAAATACATCGCAGTGGACTGCCTCGCGTCGTGTCTGTTCCAACGAAACAGATTCCACCTGTGGTCTGCCCTCTCGTTGTGATTGTTTTTCAAATTCATTGACGTCCTTTTGATAACAACAGTTGATGATGCATTCTCCAGCACTGGCCTAATCATCGAATCGTATGTCTGTATAGTCTTTTCTGTTCTACTTTCAAAACATCGCTTGATTAATCCAATGCATTTGTTATGTGATTGATACGAGGACCTGGCTTTAAATTGTTACATATTGTAACGCCTAAGTCTTTTAGTTCATCTACTGCTTGTAATATATTTCCGTTTAGATAGTTACGTAGCTGATGCTTTGTCTTATTTTCAGAACTACATATTTATTGGCGTTGAAGTGTAATAGCTAATTGATCGGGGAGGATGGGGGGATACAATGGGGCGCACTATTTTCCTTACACTGTCATTACTAATTGTTACTACTAATGTCGTTGTGTTATGTGAATATTTATCACAAGAATTTCCTCTACGGGGGACTATTAAAGGTTATTGTATTGTAGTGTATGCTATCCTATATTATTCTCTCTAATCGTTTTACTACATGGCTGGTAAGGGATACTGTGTAAAACTGTTGCAATTTATTGTTTGGGACCTTTGTTGTGTATACGTTTTATATTAGCATATCCCGGTCCTGTCGTATCTGGCTGGTTAGCTATTACGATGATAGATAACGGAAAATAAAAGTCTATATAGTGTCGTATAACATTTATATTTAGTAGATCTGGGCCACTAGCCTTGCCTGGTTTCAGATGTTCAAGCTTGTTCCATACGTATGTAAGCAAGATTTTTTGATTCGATACAAAATCTACAGTGGTATCAATAGTCGGTAGAGAGTGCTCATTTGTAAGATATGAAAACAATTCGTTTAATATATTTGCCTTATGGTCGTCGTCGGAAATCAGTTTTCCATCAAACTCTATGACACTAATCGTCGACGATGACTTTGTAAAATGTCTGGTGTAATTCCAGAATCCTTTATCATTAACCTTTATTTGGTCTACAAGTAATTTATCCTCTTTTGTTTAAAAGGACAACTAACACACTACCATAAGTAATGTGTAACACTTATGTAGACACAATTATTTTCACTATTTATTTAAAAGTATTACCTATGGATAGTATTGTACTTACTATATAATTTGTTAATGGCAGTATGCTGTGAAGCGCTACAAACATTTATGGATGTGGCGCCATATGAAATAAAATAATATTGTTATATTATAATAAAACTTATAATTTCCTGCTAACTACAGTGATGATAATAATTAATTATTGTTATATTATTTAGAAATAGTTAAACTATTTCGCGAGTGCGAATGCAGTAAGTAAAATGTATTAATATTCGCGCGCCCAAAATCGCTGTTTAACGATTTTTCTATAAAGCTAAGAAGAAGTTGCCGTCGAGATCTGCGCGTTTATTTTGTGAATTTCTTCTTTAGAGAAATGCAACTGATTTTTTAGTCACGTAGCGGTTCGTATGTATTCGTATGCAAGATATGTGAGGAGAACTTTGGCGGCTGTTGGTGATCATTTTCAAGGTTAGGTCAATCCAAACATGTCTGGCTTCCGCACTGTGTCTGTGACTGTCAACTCCAACGACTCCACTGAACCATTTTTTCAGTTCTGGTCGATTCGCAACGTAACAAAAAAGACAGCTTACTGATACTGTCTTTCACTGTACTGTTGCTACAAGCGTATGAGGAACAGTGTGGCATATTGCTGTCGCGATTTCGTTGCAAACCGACAAAAGGCACTTTTACCGAACCTCTTGGTTCTCCTTTGTCATGACAGCTGAACCAACAGTCGCCACCGCGACGTATTATTTTTCCAAAACGCAGATAGAAGCTGGGTTTTGATTGGTTGCATGAACCATTATGGGCTCATTCATGGTGTCGGTGGTATTGCTAGATTTTTTCCACTTGAAGACCACTTTCTGAGTAAACCACTGATGTGAAATGTTTGATTGAAGATGCAAGTGGTTAGGTTATGTACATTCCATGTATTACGCTACATTCAAATATTGCGTCTCAAACTAATTTATATATATATAAATATCGCTCAGATATGTGCCGACTGTACCATCTTTTTGGCCTCAAAAGCGGTCCAAGACGCAGCATTTGTAATATCCTTGAGATACTGTGGAATTGTGTGGTTGAAGCATGCCTCAAAAAGGCACCAAGACGCAATACATGTGAACCATAAATACGCTTGGGATGCTGTCGAAAGATGGGGTTAAAGCACGCATGATTGGCGTGGGTCCGTCTTGTTCCTCTCTTGGCGTCCCGATCGTCAGGGTTGACGCTGGCAATGGCTACCATCGTAGTTTTCTTCGACTTGTTTCATCGCTTTCTCTCGCTACGACCTCTATCAACAGTCTTCAAAGGTTGCGAATTTCGGGGTTCGAATTGCCATCCCCACATATTGCTCCACCCGGGTAGACAAAACTGCCTCTTTCTTTAACCTTCTTTCCGTCCAGGTGCGTTTCCACCTAGTTCGTTCTCTGCCCCACCCACCTTACATCCGTCTTCTCTAAGCCCACCCCTATTCTCAGATTCAGTCCGTATCATACATATTGCCTATTATTGCTAATCGCCCGAATAATTCGATGACCTTTGACTGAATGCCGACCCCTTTTCTGCACCTTACTTGCAGTATCACCAGGTTGCAAGATCGGCATGACGGACGTCTCTCCCGCCGTGCGCAGCCCGCCCACCCTCTCGGCCAGCGAGTATTCCCTGTGCACCAACCACTACCCCAGCGTGCCCCCGAACACGACGAGACGCGTCTGGTGCGAGTGGCCGTGCGTGCGAGCTCGACGATACCTGTTCCTCATCAGAACCGGCGGCTCGGCCAACTTGCTCCTGTGCGAAGTGGAGGTGTACCGTCGGCACTGCGGTCGGTGTTGTCTTGTGCCAAGCGTTGCGCTCTCTCGCTTCCTGCATTTCCCCCTACTTGTCAGATTTCACCGCGTCTCCTTATTAACCGTTTCGATCTCTTTGTAGCATTTAGGCGGACGTGGACTCATTGTAGGGACGGCCCGGTTGCAAAGTGTTCTACGATCTTTACCACGGAACCTGCAGCTGAATTCTTATCAGGAATAGGGCACGCAAGTGAATCTCGTTTCCGGCGTGTTTTGAGCGAGACTTAACGAGACCACACACAACTGGTCCCCAATGCGATGTCAATGGCCCTATTCAAAGTCAAAATGACTGAAATACGCTAACGTTTTAAAAATAATAACTTATCTGCATAGCAGATCCCACGTTTTATGCGAGTTTTAGGTGGGTCGAAACCTATAAAACTAACAGCGGATGTTTCTGCTTTTGTAGTTTGCGAAAGAAGATATAACTCATTTGAATCGTTGGGATCCGGATCATGAATGAAAATGGCAAAATAGCATTAACACATTATAGCTGCAGACGAGACTTGCGTACCCTATATGTCGATTTCTAGCACCTAAATAATATCGATATTCGTCGTGGAAACAAGCGATATGTTGCTGCCGAATCAGTGGTGGCGATGCGTGTGGTTTCAGTGTATAATTTCAGTAGAATCGACAAACGAGGCGGACAGACAAAAGACAAAAACAGGAGCAGCGAGTGGGAACCATGTCCTACGTCATCGCGAATATAACCGGCATGTATTATTCACCTAGTTATGTTGTTGTAGACTGTTGTTGGCGACTGAACGCGGCAACTAAAACGTTCTGACAGTGTTGCATAATATTGCATAATCCAGATAGTGTAGCAGATGTTGCACCGAGTGGTTCCGGGTGGCACTCGCTACCAATGCTATTGACAATGCGACCGTTAAATCAAATTCACCGCCCAGATTAGGCACAATGCATTTACACGTGTAGCTTTCGTATTTTACATGATAATTTTAATGTGGTATTTTCGAAGAGAATGGAACATATTTTCAATACACGTGCAAAGTGTATTAGCTAAGTGTGTTATTTAATGCCATCTAATGCTACAATTTGACATGTGTAATTATAGGCGTGGTAAAGTATATAATTACACGTATAATGGCGATCAGTGTTACTGACATTTTTAAAGCACAAGAAATACAAGACACTAAAAAGGTATTTAACCCTTATTGGCGTAACATTGTTGATATGGGCGATAAAACAAGTAAGCGCCGTTTGGAATATTGTCAGCGATACCTACCTTCAAACACGTATCGGTTCTCCAGTGCAATGGAGCTGACATGACCTGTAATTATCGTACTCTTCGTGTATGCATTAAAACAACAAATGCCATTGTTCGTAGAATAGGTAAATGAAACAAATTGTATATTAAGCTGCCGAACAACAAATTCCTGCAAAGGGTTCGAATATGATACGTCACTCGCGGTTACTGCCTGTGATTGGACAAATTACATGCAACCAAGAGACAATGTTGCACGCAACGTGAAACGCGATCTCACGAGACCCCGCTGTATGCGATTTTATGTATTCTCTAGGCGAACTGGATGCAACGGGGTTGCTAACAATTGAAGCAACCATGCCTCACGTTGCATGCTACCTCATTACATAACGTAAACCCGCCTTACGTTGAATTCACGACGTTGTAATAAATATTTAATCTCGTTTGTAATGTGTGATTCAGGTTGCCCTACGTTTCAAGTCACCGTCACTAACGACGTCGTCCATTCGGTCACACCGTCCATTCGTCCGGCTCGAATGGACCATTGCCAACACCGGACATGCTGCGACAAAGGAGATTTTGTCTGAACTTTGCCCTAACACCAGTGACCAGTTCGCAACCTGTGCACAAACTGCTTAGTTTAATCGAATTAGCTACAGGCGTGTGGGCGTCTATTGCAACATTAATGAGGCCAGTGCAAGATAACTGACCATGGCGCGGTGATCGGTTAGTGACCAGGAGTTAGTGACCATGTTGCACTAACTGTACGTCAAACCTCTGGAGTGTTGTATATATTTGTATAAACTTTAGTTGACCTATATGAAGTTCATGTAATTAAATAATTTATATACTAAATTGTTGTTGGTTTTTATTACAACATTTAAAAAGATTGCCACCTATAAAACCCCCTCTAGATGGCAGGTGGAAAAGGAAGCTCACTAGCTTATCGAGAGTGGATGAATTAAAGTAACGAAGTGGTTACGTAGCCGAGCATCGGAACCCTGTTCCTCAGCGTTATAGGTCCGAGCACTCAACGCGCATGCGCCAATTGTCACGTGTTGCCTCTTGCTTCCGCTCTTTCTCACGGCAGCCGAGCATGGTGTGGTTGTACATGGGTTAGGATGAACGTAGGCGATGCTTTTGACGCAAATAAAGGAAATAGAACAGCCGTGCAACTCTACATTGACTACAGGCGGGACTGTAAGACATTGGCTGCGTCGGTGGCTCTATATCCTGGCCGCGCTGGCAAGATTAAGCCCGAGCACAAAAATACTTCGAAGACAAATGCCAGTCGATTCGGCTCACAGACAACTCGGCCCGGGCCGAGTCGGCTCAAGATAACTCGGCGTCCATACGAGACAAATCAAATGGGGACATTTATTTAAATTTTGCACCACTTCAATTTTGCTGTTATCACTATCTTTATCGAATTGCAATATGACACTTTTAACCACATAATAAGTGTCAGTTTTATATTACAATAATAATGTAATTCATGCTTAATGTTATTATACTAGTTATTGTTTTGCTTGATTAATGTTATATTAGTGAAATAGTTATGTGTCAATGCATGCACTATTACGTTTTAATTCAATATTTATTTATATAAAATTATAATAAAATGTATTAAAACTGCAATTAAAATATCGCAAGCATAATGCCATAATGACCATAATTTTCATTTGTTTGTTATATAAGATGTACGTTATGTTGACTTAATTGTTTATTATTGATATTCTTTGCCTCCATTTCATTATTTCAGTGCATTAAATTAATAATTATCCCAGGCATAATTATGTTTTACAAATATAGCCCCTACTACCTTAGATATTACGCAGTTCCTGCTGTTAAATAGTAGATTATCCGCAAATCTCATGTGTCATGATAACCCTTTTGTGCAATGTTTTACAATCAATTTACCTATGTATTTATATTTGTATTGAGCATCGAAAATAAATTCACCTTCATGTCATGTATATGTTTTACATTTATCCTCTTACATAAACACTGTAATCAAAATATAGCAACCATAGCGAAACTCAAAACTGGCAGTGTTGACTTCATGAGCTATTTTCCCATTTCGCTACATTACCCACTAATCTAGCATGTGTCATGGTAACCCTTTTGTATAACTATATATAACTAGTATTATGCCATTTGTGAAATATATATATATGATTTACCTTTCTCCTTTCTTACTTTTATGCTTATATTAGTGCACTACATGTGCATATTTTGCATTACTGTGTCAGATTTCAAGTGCATGACGTAGTTATATACCCTATTCATAATGTCAGTATGGAATCAGTTACCATGCATTAGTAATGTCTTCTAGATAATAGAGATCACGTAGCAAGTTTTTTACATTAGTGCAATACGCTTTACATTACTCTGTCAGATTGCAAGTCGATTTATCTTCGCGCATAACGTGTACATACGTCACTTAAATATTAATGTTGCCCAGGTAATCATCATTGTAGAGAAGTTCTTTTGTCATCTGCCAGTAATAAACTGCTACATACAATATTGCTACATTACACATGTGTGTATTTAATAATTCTGCATAAAGTAATACAGCAGATATATAATTTCAGGAAACAGCATCTATATTCGTATTATTTGTACCACAGCAACTAGTATATAAGCTGCAAATAAATATTATCTTCTAACACTTATTACTTATAATCTTTTTCTAATGGAACTGGCCCTATTAAAATGATAATATTAAATTTACTATATAAAAACACGAAGTCCATAAATCATTCTGCTATACTACAGCAATTACAATCTGCAGTTCTCAAAACGCAATTACTTTAGCCTGTTATGCCCTATGAAAAAAACACATTCCTCAACCAGCCATACGCTGTATGATGCCCCAGTTGTTTCTTTCGGTGCTCATGTAATTATTAATAATGCTCATATTTATAAATTATAATGTCGTTATGGATATATATATTACGTACTTAAATTCATGCCATTAACGCAAAAAAATTCTAATCATGCAATTGGGCTTATAAATTGTATGTATTTATTTCAATTCTTTTCCATAGGCTATTAATCGAATATCCTTATGAATCGCTAGTAGCAGTATTATGCACCCGTACTGATACTGATGCGAAAAGGGTAACGTGAAAGTACGACCAAAAAATCGCCTGTGCGTTGAATGCTCGGACCTTTATCACAAACAAACACGGTTCCGATGCTCGGCCTGCTGCACCGCGTCCGAGCACCGGGGAAAGTCAAAGTAGGCGCATGCGCGTTGAGTGCTCGGACCTTTATCACCAGCGAACACGGTTCCGATGCTCGGTTACGCAACAACGTCCTTGAAGTAAATGCGTTGTTAATAATGTATGCGTTACCGGCATTCTATAACGAAAACATTTTGTTAATTAATGAGATATTAAAGCGCTCTCATCTGGAGATTTCGTTAGCAAGCCAGACCGTACGCAGGGTAAGGCAAGCCCCACCATTATAGTGTTAATTGAAAGCACCATTTGGGAACAACATAAATATCGCCCTTCGATCGGCTGCGGAACTGCGTGATCTATACAATGCTGCCACCTTCCGGACACTGGTTAATCCTGCCGTAATTTCTATTTTATAAACAACTGCACATTTTTATTTCTATTTATTTTGTGTTAATATAAGTTTAATTTTGAATAGTTTTTATAATACAGCATTATTTGATAGAAAGGTATCCTTAATTTGTATGTTATCCGTGTGGGGCTAAACAATGCTGCCACCTCACGGATACTGGTTAATCCTGCCGTAATTCTTATTTTATAAACAATTGTACATTTGAATTTTTACTTATATCTGTATTAATGTAAGTTCAATGTTGAATACTTTCCATAGGATATCATTATCTTGTAAAAGTATACTGTTATTTGAATTTTTATTTCATAGTTGGCCTGAGAGCCAATCAGCGTATTTACCCTAATCTTAGGTAAGGCCGCCTTGGCGGTTAACAAATGCAGAGCATTAGTTTTCCCAGGCAGGGTTGAGGGGCTTAAAAGTGCTGCCACCTTACGGAGCCTTGGTAAACGATGCCAATGTCCCAACGTAATATACGATCAGGATATTATGTATTGTATATATAAGACGTACTTGACTCACTCGCCCTACATGTGGTAAATTCGAGATGTTCCTGAATTTTCTAGTTCGCCAAATCCACTGTAATGCAGTATTTTTCACCCTGCACACAATGCATTCCCCTCGTCTCGTCACCATGGCCCACACTATCTGTGCGTGCTCTATACAACGCATAGCCCTGTTATTTCTTTAGCCGACGTTGTTAGCACTAATGACTGTTAGCCGTGCTATGATTGCACTTACTTTCTTAGTAACAGCACTGGTATCTGCTGCCTACTTTCCAACTACCAGTTGCAAGTCAAACACAACACTGGTTTTTAGTTAATGTTTTGGAATCGATCGGCACCTATTGTCGCTAGCAACTGTTTCTTTGGTTTAAAAACAAGATGATGGCAGAAAACAAGTGATTCATTTGTATTACAGTCTATGCTCCGGGGATCGTTTCACTAAGGTAAAGAGCTTTTAGGGAAAACTCCTCATTAAACAAACTTCGTTATTAAATTAAAGGAATTTCAATCAGAACGCAAATATTCATTGCCTGTATACAAAGGACACTATGTCCCCGACACACCCGTGACAATGTACCGTTGGCGCGTCATAGTGTTGACAGTTTTCAGGTATTCAAAATCACTGTTAAAGAAATAAGTGATATTAAAGATCAAAATTGGGTTTAAGAGCTCTTAAAGGACAAACAAAGTTAACTTTTACGTGGCATACACCTAATAGAGTTAATATAAAGTAACAATTTCCACATATACTCAATTTTGTAACGCCAGCGGTTTACCAGAAAAATATTTTTTAACACCCAGCCATCCAAATTCTATGCGCTACCCCATCTTAGACGAAGAATGACGTCACGACGGTGATCGAGGCGCTCTCCACGTAGATTCCCTGCAAAGGGTTTGGCTGTTGTCATGAAATAGCTGCAACTCGGCAACGCGCGTAACATGCTGATGACGGTAAATATAAAGGTGTCTATTATTGTTATCGTTGAAATCATCCCATCAACTGATGATACATGTCTACATCAAAGCATTTCTCCTCAAAATGGACCGAGCAAAGTGCCAAACAGTACGCCCGCAAATCACCAATGTGAATCCATTGCTTGAATACTACCGGTTGTTTCAACTATTATTGCAACCGTATGCCGAACACGAAGGCATAATTACTAAAGTTTACCATAGATTTAACCACAGATTTAGATATACGTCTATAAGCAGCTGCTAGATGTCACGCCAACTGAACGAACTGTCGAAAACTCGAAGTTGTTGACCCTTAAAAGCGTCGCCGGAAGCTGACCGAGATATAGAATGCCGCGCGCTGAATGGCCAAGCCAAATTAACCCTTCACCTATGGCGGCGTCTAGAACATCGTGGATTTCGTTAGAATTTTAGACTTTAAAGTCACATTCTGAGTAAACCGCTGGCGTTAAAAAATTTAGTATATGTGGAAATTGTTACTTTGTATAAACTCTATTAGGTGTATGACACGAAGCCGTAGCCTTTTTTGTCCTTTAACGACGTTAGTGGACTGGTATCCAGGGTCTTTATTTCAACAGGCCATAGGTGTGCCTGTTCGTTGACAAATGCTACCGATCGTTGACACTAGGACAAGCCCTAAACCACAAGACATCAGCTCTGTTGTGCGTACATTTTATGAGTATACCACATCAACTCGTCGACACGAAGCGAAATAAACGTACACACATTAGAAAAACCCGCAAGCAACGAACACAAATATAATCGGCTGTCATGGTAACGCCAGAATTGCCGACATTGTGATTGGAACGGGGCAAAAAGGAGATTAATTAATTCAACAAACTGTCAACGTTGTGTTGGTTATCTTTGAACATTGTCGTTTATACATAGTTCCGCGTGTGATCCGCGCATGTCGTCAAACTTTAACAATCATCTGTTCGGATTCACGCTAATTCCTCTGTCATGTTTGCCCGTCTCGTCCTACTCATACGCCCAGAAAGTAGAACATGACGACAGAGCTGGGGGCGATGCCGGCGATCATGGTCAACAGCGACGTTTCGATAAAGAGGCTGACAAACATGGCGACGAGAACGAGCAGCACGAAACACAGAAGCGATATCTGATGATCAACGCAGTGTGACGTCACAACCCCTGAGGTAGAGGTGTCCATGGTTGACGGTGGCGACATCTCTGTGACGTCACTTGTGGCGACATCTGGTACTTTCTCCGGCAGAACTTCCTTCGCTGGCGACGACTCTGCGTGAAATTGCAACATATTTTTTAAATAGTTTACTATGAAGTATATCCATGAATTGGTGTTAAGCGTAGTGTTATGAGTATTATTAGTTTTGCATTATTATTGTCTACCAATTAATACCTTCCGACCTCCTAGATATACCGCAGTGTGCTTTAGAAAACGTCTCGGATGTACCTAAGACAGATTAATAAAATAGATGAAGTTCTTGTTCAGTAATAAAGTTACGAAGTTTATTTCACACGATAGATTACGTCGTCAGAACATGAAGCAGTTACTTTAATGCCGTGCCGGGTGGGTTCCAGGCGACCGCCTGGGGGCACATATCCCAACACGTTTAAACTGTTCCAGGGCTACACATGTCGGTGTTCCTTCAGACAATTTCGATAACACACCGCTAAATAGCACCGGGACGTACCCCACGTGATCACACTCACTAAAGAACTGACGTCATTAGCAGTGACAGCGAATAGGGAACGTAGACCCTACTACACAATAAATTAACTAAACATTACACGGCACAATAATTTAAATATGGATTAAAGTCATCACATTCTGTCAATTATAATCTATGACCAAGAAGATGAACATAACAAATTACATTTGTTTACATAAGGGGTTTATCTCCGTGATTACGATCATCGCTGTTCAGTTGGATTACTCTCGTTGTAAGTACTGCGTGCGCAGCATAAACCGGATACCACGTTAGGGCTACGCGAGTAACTCGAATAGACCAATCGAAGTCGGCCAGCTAGCCGCGTGTATGTCGAAATGCCCCCATCGAGTCTCGGTGATACACTTGTAGGATTACAGCTTCACAATGTGTTAACATCGGCGCAATAAATACGGACCCTGCGTCTTCTGATAACAAGAGCCGGGCTTATGCGCGGGATGGATGTTTTAGAGCGGGTGATAATACTCAGTGGCGCAATTATAGGTTATACCCCCATGGAATCTGCCCGCTCTGGATCCGCCCCAGGCCCCATTGCATCAGTGACGTGGCGGCTGCACAATGGTTGGGTCGAAAAATCCGTCTAACGAAAATCGACCCCAGTCGTACTGCTCCGGGTTGGTCAGAGGGAGCGAAGACAGGGCCGGGTTTCACTTACCAATGTCCGGCGCCAGCTCGGCCTCTATCTCAGCCTCAGCCTCACTCATGGTGACCGCGTCAAGAGACGGAACCGATAACAACAATCTTACAAGCCAAGCTACGTGGCGGACAGCACTGACCAAGTGACAGACTCGCTGAATGACGCGCTGTCACGTCGTCTTCTCATGGGATTGGTCGCCTGTCACCTGCCGGACACACATAGTAGTAGTGTTTGGCTTCTTATGTAAGAACCTTCACTGGACAATGAATGTTTCCGTTCCCGACGTGTTGGCGCGAGACAAGTGGGGTTGACACTGTCGGAGAATGCGCATGCTTTGTGTGGCTTGGTTGGCCTAGTGGCCATTGTCAATAGGGCGTGTAAGTCTCGCGCGCGAAAACGAGGCTGGGGGCAGTTGGGGGCAGAAAGTCCATATTTTCCATGTTAACGTATAGGACTTCGTTTTGTTTTGGTTGTAATAATCGAAATGTTTCAGTCTAACTATTTCAGTTATACTGTCCGAAGGATTATTACAAGCAGAAGCAGTGGAACACTTTGCCGGTGACAATGATCACGGAAATCATGAATTTTAATCGATTATAATGGTGGTTGCCATGGCAACAGCGGCAAGTACTTGCGTTTGGCGATCTTGACTAATAATGAAAAGTGCCATTTTTCGCGTAATACAACCTGTTTGGGGGCAAACGCATACATGTGTTATGATTATGTGCATTTAGACAACTTGTCAGATATAAGTGCTTATCGAAACCACAACGTACAGCTATGTAAAATGCAAAACCCTTAAAAAAACACATACGGCTTAAATTTTTGGGGAGTGTCTATTATCTGCACTACATAAATCGCTATGTCTATGATAGTGTGGTAAACACAATATTAAATCGGACATTTAAGATAAGAAAGGTATAACACAAGATATTTATGTCCTGATTTTCCTAATATTCATCAGTCGGAAGTTACAACTGTCATCCATCGAATATTATTCTAATGACCAGTCCCCAAATCAGCTCCAATCGCGCGGAGTCTCGCCATGTATCGTGACTCACTTACGGGCCCTATAGGGCGTGTAAGTCTCGCGCGCAAAAACGAGGCTGGGGGCAGTTGGGGGCAGAAAGTCCATATTTTCCATGTTAACGTATAGGACTTCGTTTTGTTTTGGTTGTAATAATCGAAATGTTCCAGTCTAACTATTTCAGTTATACTGTCCGAAGGATTATTACAAGCAGAAGCAGTGGAACACTTTGCCGGTGACAATGATCACGGAAATCATGAATTTTAATCGATTATAATGGTGGTTGCCATGGCAACAGCGGCAAGTACTTGCGTTTGGCGATCTTGACTAATAATGAAAAGTGCCATTTTTCGCGTAATACAACCTGTTTGGGGCAAACGTACACATGTGTTATGATTATGCGCATTTAGAAAACTTGTCGGATATAAGTGCTTATCGAAACAACAACGTACAGCAATGTAAAATGCAAATCCCGTAAAATATTTTATTGTGTATTATTCTTGTGTCCAGTCCTCAATTGTCTCGCTTAGACCCCAATAAGCTCCAATCGCGCGGAATCTCGCCATGTATCGTGACCCACTTGCATGCCCTATTGCGTTGTGACTAGCGCAAAGACGACCAACCAGTCAGTATATGGTATATAGTATGCGGCACGTTGTGTTGTGGTTTGCGCACTGTCACCGAAAAGTGTAGGGCCTCATTCTTTTACAATATGATACAAGTATGGCCCACCGTCATAATAGACCGAAAGATCATGCACCCTTATATAATTCCTTTTTTGTAATTACTATTGTTTATATTCTTCACACGAATAACACCACCATATGTAATTATATCGTAGTCCTGAAACGTCCATGTAAGTAGCGATTGAAAACTCTCAAAATATGAAATATTTTCATAATTTTCATTAATGAAAATTCATTATGACCAGTATTAAACATTAAGTATGTACTGAATATGTTTTTGACACATTGGTTTGTCATGGAGCCTTCTAATAATGGTTCGTTAAATATTTTGAAAAACGTGACGGCAAGTGGACCAAAGTGCAAAATGTGAAGATATCGGGCGGCAAACAACAGAATAGATGGGATATAAGATCAGATAAGATATGTATTATTATATAGATTAAACGTGCTGCGAGAAAGAAAGTATACCAGTTAAGGACATGTCTTTTCAGCAACAAAATATTAATTACTTTTGTTGAAGCTTTCAAACTGTGGATTAGAAAAAATTATTCTAAGCTTTAACTTTAATTGTTTCTTTATTATACATTGTGTGACTGTGGTGTGCACAGGTAACGTGACCATGGAGGCAGCGTATTGTGGCTGAGAGGTTGTAGGATGGAGCCAGAAATGTAGTAGAAAGGTTGTGGGAAGGTCTCCGAAACGATCCAGATAGGTTGTGCGAATGTACCAAAAACGTAGAATAGTGGTTGTGGGAAGAAACGTCGTGGGAACGTGTTAGGAACGTTATGGAAACGTCGCAGGAATGTCTTGGAAGTACGTCATGAGAAGGTGCCAATATGGTAATTGTAAAACCATGCATGCTAGTTCACGTTTTTACACAAACTACATAAAAATAGCGTAGTCATATCCAAACCACTACATTACGTAGTTAGTACGTTACGCTTTTAACTACTTAGTTGTTTTAGTGTTAGCAAAGACCATTTTGCTTGCCGGAGTTTTGAGTTCAAGACCCGTCAACATGACGTTCATTTGCCATTAGGCATAAGACCGGATGCTCTCGACACTGCAGACAGTGTAGCTGTCGAGACTCGGAGACACGTGATCAATCGTCTTGAACGTAAATGAATCATTTCGGACGAGAAGCACGCGTCTCTCCCGGTATATAAAGGTCAGCTTTGCGTTTAAAGGTCGGACAAATCTAACCTCATTCGAACATATGGAACCTTATAGTCTAGTCGGTTGACATAACGTTGTCTGGTGTTGGAACAAGAAGAAACTGCCATCGTAATAACGTTCCAACTGCGGTCTATTATTTTGTACCGCAGTTATCATTATCTTGTTCCATATTCGAGCACATGCTGCCGAGCTGTTACTATCAAACACGTTCAATATCCAATGAATTATTAAACTGGTCAGCTAGAACTGATGTTTAACTGTCAATCCCTAAACAGTGTCGTCGCCATGTCTTTGACGTCACTGCTCGACCGGGCCGGGGCACATACACACACACGCCTTGTCTGTACGGGTCGGTTGTTCCCTATGGCCGGTTCATCAACGCCTCGGTCGACTAATGACGACGATGGTGATAACGATAATGATGACCACGATGATGATGGTAGTTGTGGTTGTGGTTGTGGTTGTGGTGATTGTGGTGGTGACGATGATAATAATAATAATAATAATAATGACAATGATGATGATACTTATGATGATGATGATGATGATACTAATGATGATGATGATGATGATGATACTAATGATGATGATATTAATGATGATATGATTGCTGGTTCGGTTCACCACCCTTATTCTAGTTTAGTTTGCCACTTTGAGCCGTTGACATTTGATCTACCAATCGGTGATGTGCTTAATTTACTAAATACACAAACGTAGCTGGTTAGAGGCATTTAGGCCCTACTCAATATTTCTCAAGTGAACTATTCAATATATTTTCCATCTGTCGGAAGTGGAAAGCGTAGACACGTCTAATGTTGTGGTCGCCCCCGTTAAGAGTTTGACACCGACACGGTCCAGCAGTGGCCATTGACGCCTATGGTTGGCTTCTTCACGGGCGGATGTAAACAGCAAACTAACGTAAAGTAAAAATAAGTTCTTATTTAGCGCAAACTTAAGTCCTTCGAGGTGCTGAAGCGTTTTATACTTTATTTCCTGACAAACCAGTTCGACGTTTCTAGGAAGCATTCAGCCGGTCAGTAATGCGGAAAAGATATATTCGTACACAAATATCCACCTCTGTTAGCTAAAAACTCATTCAGATAGCCCGACTGAGTTAACTTGTTAAAGCAGCGTAAAAAGAATGAACTTGCCCATCGTTCTATCCGACAGCGCTTGACTCGAACCAGGGTTCTCGCGTTGAGAGTCATATGCTCGACCCACTGCGCCACTCCGCTCCACGGTATAGTTGTGCCCCCCCCCCCCGGCCACGTGTTGACAGCACACACACATGCGGAGGTAATCCATACGCTCCCAGCGGCTCGAGGTAATCCACCTAGTTAAATCGCCGATGGAGATAATCCTGTGTACACAGCGATCTACTTAGGGGCACTACACACCTGTCTGTTTGGTGCTATGGGTGTGTTATCCGTAGTACACAGCACACATGTGTTGTGCGCCTAATCGTCTAGATCCAATATTCGTTTACGACTTGTAATTAGTAATTTATTCTGTGTAATTGTTTTTTTTTGCGATAAATAGTTGCTAAACAGTTATTTGGGTGCAATTTACATACCCACATGTCACACGACATGAACGTCTATGAAATGAAGCTACTTGGATATGTTTTAGATGGTACTGAAGGCACCATCTAAAACATATAAACAGGCTCGACTTAAAAATCATTATGACCATTACACACAACACGTAATTGTGAACTTTAAATGTACTAATATTTAATTGAGCCAACATTATACACCATAATAGGTATTGACCTACATGTCTAAACCATAAACTCACCATCGCAATATTAGACCCTATCATGTGTCTAATAGCCACGGTGTTACCAACCGACCGACCGACCGACCGACCGACCGACCGACCGACCGACCGACCGACCGACCGACCGACCGACCGACCGACCGACCGACCGACCGACCGACCGACCGACCGACCGACCGACCGACCGACCGACCGACCGACCGACCGACCGACCGACCGACCGACCGACCGACCGACCGACCGACCGACCGACCGACCGACCGACCGACCGACCGACCGACCGACCGACCGACCGACCGACCGACCGACCAACCAACCAACCAACCAACCAATAGCCACGGTGTTACCAACCACCCACTTACCCACCCACCCACCCACCCACCCACCCACCCACCCACCCAACCAACCAACCAACCAACCAACCAACCATTCATCCATCCATCCATCCATCCAACCAACCAACCAACCAACCTACCAGCCAACCAAAGAATCAACCAGGCAGCCATTCAGCCAACCAGCAGCCAACCAACTATCGTTTCCACTACAGACCTCATCAGAGTTTATAAACTGAAGGTGAAATCCTCATTCCACCCAACTCTGCAGCGGGCTCAACGACTACATTCTTTAGGCCAGGTTTTTGTTTACGCACTCTGTCAATCTCATCAGAACTTGCGCGAATACCACGCATGTGCGAGTGTGAAAGTCGACGTCCCGGTCGAACACAGTGTAGATTAGTTGCAGCTGTTGAGATAGGTTTATGTTTACATTGGCAAAAAGTGTTGCCGAAGTGGTTGCCAACGTCTCCAGGGAGACGTGGACAGTTCCCGGGCAGTGGCGGACGGCGCCAGGAAACGGAACGTCAGAAGTTGACGTTTCTGGCGTTGTGAGTTGGGATTTCTGGCGACTGGTCCAGTGTGTGTGTGTGTGTGTGTGTGTGTGTGTGTGTGTGTGTGTGTGTGTTTGTGCGGGCGTGAGGGCGTGCGTGCGTGCGTGCGTGCGTGTGTGGACAAAAAATAAAGTGAATAATAAATTTGTATCAATATATATATATATATATATATATATATATATATATATATATATATATATATATATATATATATATATATATATATATATATATATATAATGAACATTAAACGTTCTTTTTTATTATAGCAATACTTGCATAAATATAATACTAATAATGTTTGAATACGAAGCAAGATAACCGGCAAATTACTATAACTTCTCGTTCTAAAGGTGACGTATGGAAACTACGTCTCATCAGCAACGTATAACTGCGTCTGCCATGCTACCAACGACACAGCTTACACGGACGTCTTGACGACAGTAGAGCCTGCGATGAGACCGACACACGAGCTAGGAGAGACGCTTATGGTGGCGCGAGCTTCACGGGACGTGTTTACGCGCTGCCAGCGGCAAAGGCGCGTGTGTTCACCGTCACTCACGGAGCCGCTCCTGCACCGATTTCCTCCAATTTATTGCAGCCTCGATAAACGTAAATAGACACGTGTAAGTGCGCCTTGTCAAGACTGAGATACTGATAGCGCACTCATTTACTTCTCCTTCGGAACGTCGTGAAAATATTGTGGATGAGATTCTCCGAAACTTCCAACTGCATCCCACCCCAAAACAGTCAAAATCACATTGAGGATCTACAAATCCTCAATTTGCACTTGCTAAGACATCATTGAGGCTGAGTGAAAACCACAAATTGTATTCCGAGATCCAACCATCTTCCGGAGATATTGTGGGGTTGTTTGTATCGGCAGTTTTACACCTAACTTATGAGCCCACTCCTCAAATTCACGACGTTTCGTGGCCCATGCTGCTTGA
This sequence comes from Oasisia sp. SBJ-2009, assembly GCA_964017155.1. Lineage (NCBI taxonomy): Eukaryota > Metazoa > Annelida > Polychaeta > Sabellida > Siboglinidae > Oasisia > Oasisia sp. SBJ-2009. Next base: position 3,017,483 of record OZ024855.1, read on the forward strand.
TGACTTACAACGTCGTTTTGTTTATGCTGGTGACCCTAAGTCTTACAACAGTCTGTGTGTGTGTGTGTGTGTGTGTGTGTGTGTGTGTGTGTGTGTGTGTGTGTGTGTGTGTGTGTTTGTTTGTGTGTGTTTTTGTTTGTGTGTGTGTGCGTTCGTATGTGTGTGTGCGTGCGTGCGTGCGTGCGGGCGTGTGTGTGTGTGTTTGTGTGTGTACGTGTGCATATATATATATATATATATATATATATATATATATATATATATATATATATATATATATATATATATATATATATATATATATATATGTACATACATATGTGTGTGTGTGTGTGTGTGTGTGTGTGTGTGTGTGTGTGTGTGTGTGTGTGTGTGTGTGTGTGTGTGTGTGTGTGTGTGTGTGTGTGTGTGTGTGTGTGTGTGTGTGTGTGTGTGTGTGTGTGTGTGTGTGTGTGTGTGTGTGTGTGTGGTGCTTGTGTGTGTGTGTTTGTATGTGTTTGTTTGTTTGTTTGATTGATTATGTGTGTAAGTGTACGTGTGCGTGAATGTGTGTGTGCAATCACTGACGGTGAACGTATTCTAACCAGTCTTTTCAATAGAAACAATTGAGACCCTGTAGTTATTTTACATATCAGTCACATGACCATACAGACACATGGCAATGTGTCACTACAATGTGTGGAGCTTTCAATTTTGTTATGTCGAGTAAAAAATTCCATTCTCCCTGAATAAACAGGTTTCATATTATTGGATGTTTTATGTTTACAGAACTCCTAAGCTGTGCTCGCAGATAGGAACCAGTTATTCACAGACGGCAAATACTGCCTGGACCATATCAAGGAACACGTGCCCAATTATTGATGACAGTGTTTCACAGTGCCGGATTACCCACCGCATTATGCGGGAAAAAATTTGATTACACGTCTGAGAGATCATCCCTCGCGGCTCATCGATTGCTCGTTATCTCGGATTATGTCAGAGCGTCGGATACGGCGCATTGCCCCCGGACGTGGCGGCGTGGACCGGTGGTTGAGCGGAGGCCCCGGGGAACGCCGCTGTCTGTGAGATAACTCGGAGAATCACGCACGCGGGCGACGTCGACTACTGTTGTTGAACGCACGGGTGCAACACTTAGTGGCACGCTGAAGGGGTCAGATCACGGACTAACCTTTCTTGTGCGACCCATAAGAATTGTGTTATTTTAAATTTTGATAACTAATATTTATGTGTAATGAGTACAATACTAGTAGATTCAGTGCTATGATATATCTGCAGTGTAATGACGCGTGTTAGGCAGAGTGTAGTTAGCGTAGTGATTTGTATCGATGTTTGCTGACCCTACGGATGAATAAAACCATGCGAAATTTGATGAATATTGACGGGCAACACACATGCTTGCATTTTAAAAGACCCAGAGGTACGTGATTTTGACGACATTTAATGAGCTTGTCAGTGACATGATTGCAGTGACTGAGTAGACATTTTAAAATGTTCTCAGGTACAGTTTCCTTATAATCTGACTAAACGTAAACATGGCCACCGGTGGGAAAATAATCTGTGCTCTGTTCTGTGTGCTGTGTGCCCTGAACGCACGGGTTCAACAGGCGGAGCTCCCAGTGGCACGCTAAATGAGTTTCCGTGGAAACACACACTGACTCCGACTGGCTAGACGGTAGTAGACATGCCTGATAAATCCTCGGAGATCAGCTTCCATCAACTCGCCTCGGAGTCGTGTTTGTTGTCCCCGTTCATTTCCTGTTCCCGGCAGTGAGGCGAGCACCCGGGATGCCGCAGGCCGATACATCATGTACGGCATGAGGGCGGACACACGCCTGCAGGTACACTCCCACGTGGACACGCACAGTGTGTACATACGCGTATATACGAGCGTGCACTAGAACACTCATATTTTCATTACAGACAGACAGACAGACAGACAGACAGACAGACAGACAGACAGACAGACAGACAGACAGACAGACAGACATACAGACAGACAGACAGACAGACAGACAGACAGACAGACAGACACACACACATACACACACACGCACACACACTCGCGCGCAAGCACGCACGCACACCCATACACTTGCGCCAACGCACACACCAGGACACCATACACGCGCGCGCTCGCACACACACACACACACACACACACACACACACACACACACACACACACACACACAAACACACACACACACACCCTACCCACACATACCCACGCACACGCACACGCACACGCACACGCACACGCACACGCACACGCACACGCACACGCACACGCACACGCACCCGCACCCACCCACCCACCCACCCACACACACACACACACACACACACACACACTCACCCTCCCCCTCCACACACACACATTTTTTTCTAGCTCACCCGTCGATGGGGTTCGTCGTACTCCGCTGAGTGGCGCCACGAGCGGCCGGGCACTCGACAGTGACATGTGGACGCTTGTCTGGCGGTGACCTGTGGTCAGTCAGTCACAGTCCGTGAGGTGCGCCGGCAGAAGACCGACTCCTTGCGGCGACTGTCTCGCTCACTGCTGCACTCCGCCCTTCCGTTCCGTTTGCCATTCCCAGAGCTGCACTTTTGCGCGCGCTCATTAACCGGTCGAGGGATCGTCTCAACGCGCGGCGCCGACAGCGTCTGGTGACTCGACGTGTGTGGAACCTGAAGCGACGCAACTGTTGGTCTGGACGCAGTAAATGTTACGAGCGTGGCCGTGTAACTGTAACACTGGATTGTTGTGGCCGTGTCACCGTAACACTGGATTGATGTGCACCGAAAGAAGCGCAGATAAATTGGACAGTTTACAGGAAAACAAAATGCATCTTCTTTTTCTTTGGGGTATTCATCTAAACTTTTAATAAGAATGAACCCTTACCATCTACAGTATAGAATATTATGCCAGCTGTTTACTGGCTTGTTGAATTCAAATTGACTTGACCGTGCTTTTATTTTCCGACACTATGTGTTACGTTTATGTATGTACGCCGAAGTAAATGTCCTTGCATTTATAATTGTTACAAAACGAGTGGAAAACAGCTATTTTCTCTGCGGACTAGAGCAGGCAAAACGTGGCTAATTCCCAGTGGAGAGCGGGAGAGTGTTAGGTTCGATCCCTGGACACGAGGTTCACCATGTTCACCAGTAAGGTCTACTCATGTGTACAATTGTCAAATAATATTCTATGGAATGACGGTAGGCTTATGACTATTGTGCCAGCGTCTACTTCATATTCCAAGCAACCTAGTCCACGGTGCACTCGTTGCGTTTTAGGTTCCAAACAACTGATTTACCTCACATGAGAATCGTGATTTGATGAGGTATTTCGCAGAGAAAGGTTTGGCGCTCGAGGGTGAAGCCATTTAGTAGGTAAACTTTCATGTCCCAAAAAAACGCAAACTATATCATACACTGCAGTTATGTTTTCAATTTAAACAAAAGGTTCACCACCTTACTTAGCTATTGGGAGGGCTAATATCATCCCCAATCCCTATCCTAACTAAATTAATCCAAACCCCTGAATATACACAAACGAATCTATTGTGGTGGCTTTTGCTACCCATCAGACAAATGTATTTTTAGATCGTTCTTATGTGGAAAAAGATTTACATTTAGGGTCAGGCTTAGGGTCAGTATTAGGTTCAGGGTTAGGTTGAAGGTACTTATGACAAGATTGATATAGTTTTTACATGCGATTGTACGTGGAAGGGTTGCAAAAACGTCATCACAGAAACTATTAAAAAAACGTAAGTTCCTACATAGCGCAGTACCCAATCCTCAGGACAGCTCCAATCGCTTTACAGTTTACTCCTTGGCAGACCTTTTCAATCAAACAACATCTCGGTGGATGAGCGGTCCCTGGTAAGCATCCAGCAACCCTGCAATTAATGCCTGAAGATTACTCGTACACAAATATTCACCTATGCCTATAGCCAGGTCCTCATTTATACAGCTGAGAGAACTGGATCAATATAGAGTGGACACCTTGCCCAATGTTTGACATGACACACAGGTCCTCTCAGTATTCCGCCAATGCGCTCATTATTTTCGCCACTGCGTTCATTACTTCCCCAGTCGCCGCCGCGTGCGAGAGTCGACGGAGGCTCCGCGACCGTCTCCCGGCGGCGGAGGCGGCCGCTACAGGTGCCGCTCACAGGCCCTGCCTCGTTCACGTCGTTATCCGCCGCCGCCATCACCGCCAATTGCCGCTCTCGTCAGCAGTGATTGACGCGGGAACGCGCATATTAACATCAGTCCCCGGTCGTGAGGTTCGCAGAAAGCTTTCAACACTCGGGGTCGTGTCCACGAAGATTCCGAATAAACGCGTATATCCTAAACGTTTCCTATGCGTAGTATAGTGGCGCTTATTTGAGTGACAAGAGCTTCGGAATCTCCGCTAATAAGAGAACCCGGGTTCGAGTCCTGTGATGCGGTGTCGAGCTTTGGGGAAATGTGTTCACGCGACGTTGCTCTAGTTCATTCAGCTGTAAGAAGGAACACTTGGCTATAGGCAATGGTGGACTTTTGTGTACGAATAGTCTTCGCGCATTAATTGCAGCGTGACCGGATGTTTTACATATCATTCAAGATGGTGTTCGATTAACTAAATCTGCTAGGAAGTAGTGTAAAGTACTTTGAGCAATCATGAACGTTGGATACTGCACTTCAAAAGAACTTTCCTTTCGTCACGCAGGCTCGAAATCAACGTTATTATTATGTGGCATTAACAATACAATACAATACAGTATAATATAGTACAATACAATGCAATACAGTTCAGTACAATACAGTACAGTACAGTACAGAACAGTACAACACAATACAACTTAAGTACAATACAATACAATTGAGGTATTGCACTACCTCAGGTATTGCAATACCTCAGGTAGTTTGACGCCCCTGCCGTGCAGAGTTGTAAACCACTGCCTTGTGGTACAGGTTCTTGTCAGAACCGAAGGCTAAGGGAGCAAACCACAACCAGAAAACCATGTCACTGTGGCAGCATCAAGGGCGGTTGATGTATGGAACTCCCAATATCTCTCGACCAGCCATTGCAGGGACAAGTTCTTGCCGGTGTGAGACCTTTATTTGCTCTCCGAGAGTGAGAGAGTCGCTAGTAATACAGCACAGCACAGCACAGCACAGCACAGCACAGCACAGCACAGCACAGCACAGCACAGCACAGCACAGCACAGCACAGCACAGCACAGCACAGCACAGCACAGCACAGCACAGCACAGCACAGCACAGCACAGCACAGCACAGCACAGCACAGCACAGCACAGCACAGCACAGCACAGCACAGCACAGCACAGCACAGCACAGCACAGCACAGCACAGCACAGCACAGCACAGCACAGCACAGCACAGCACAGCACAGCACAGCACAGCACAGCACAGCACAGCACACCACACCACACCACACCACACCACACCACACCACAGCACACCTCACCACACCTCACCACACCACACCACAACACAACACAACACAACACAACACAACACAACACAACACAACACAACACAATATAATATAACTTTATTAATCCCCGTAAGGGCAATTACATTGTCGTTTGGAGGGGCTTTGTGTATGAAATATATGTAAGATATATTTGAATAGAATATAAAATATAATAACATTTAATATTGGTAACAGCATGTTATTTATTGGCCAATGATATCGAAGTCACATATAAAATAATAATTAATCACATGGACAGCATTACTTCACATTGTAACCTCAGTGTTTATAGAGCAGACACCCACTAATTCGTGTCTATATTAATATCACATCGTTAACCAGCAACGGGAATAACACAGTTAAGCAAGTGTTGATGATATTACAATTAACACCGTTACACGTGTATTATGTGACATGCCATCTAAAATATAAAAATGCCAACGTTGTGAGTGTCGGGCGTGCATCACCTCCGTGGCGCCTAAGTCAGATGTCCTCGTTCAGTGATCACTCGCTTCCTCAGGTCGTTCACTGAGCTATCTCGTTCTACTCGGTTTTCTCGCCCACTTCTGAGTGTTGGACAATTCACCAGATGGCGCCAATGTATACGAATGATTTGTCGTAGGGTGAATTGAGACACATGGTTACGGTGCTGCTGCCTAGTAACAAATCACGATTAAAAGGTGATGTGCTCAATAGATAACTCAGTACTTGCATGTTGCGGTTATAGTAAATATAATTTTTTTATCATTGAAACATCCGCAATACAATACCAACGATGCAGCGATTCATATCGCAAAAGTCTTCATTTTGTCAGTGTGAACGGTTGTTGTCAAATCTGTTTTGCAGTATGCCTACAAAAAATCCATAGACATGAAACAGCTGTTTGTTGCTTGAATAGTTGTAGTAAGGTTCACAATATATATTTTTCTCAACGTGTTGACTGAAATGTAACCTTCGGACAAAATCTTGTACTATGCGTCTCAAAATACTTAGACATTCTTTAGTCCATATTGTAATGATGACACCCCGTCTGGGTCGCGTGCGCGGGGGTGGCCATCGTCACAGCGTGGGTGTGTGTGTGTGTGACATGTTACGTCATGTCAATGCGCTCGCCAGAATCAGAAGTGATATGTCTGATTCGATGATGAAGTAGTAAACGCTCGATTCCAGATACATATTCGAATTTATTCATCGCTACGATTTCAGTATCATACAATCGACTACACATACAGTGTATTGCTTTTGCAATACGTAAGTACTACAATATAAACTCAAAGCCTTGCAATCCCTACTGTTCTTCGGATATCTACAAAACCTCTACAATTTGACATGTTTTAAAAGTAGCCGCATAATTTAGAAGTTCATGATGAAAATATGAGCATCAGTCTCATATTATAATAGTGAATTTGAAACGCCAAATGGTAGACCGTAACTCATCTTCGAACGCGTTCGGTCTCCCTGTATCTCCCAAAAATCTCCCTATTTCAATCCTCAAATTTATCCCAAGTATCCCTGCTTCTTTCTCACTGCACATGCGTAGCCATGACCGCTTGTAACGATAATTCACGTATTGTCCTTTAAAGGTTAACAGTTATCCCAGATTGCTCTGCTTCCCGCAGATCCGTAGTTAAACTGTTCACGTATAACCGTGACCGTTTACAAACGTCGGCCCTACGTATTCGTCCTCCCAGGGTGCTCCAGGGTGGGGCAGACCACCCCTCTGAGCAATTAATCATATACAAGGTTGCTCGAACTTCGCTATTCTCTCCGTTTTATAAACACCTCTGTCTCCCTGATGTGAAACTTGTTTTCTTAGTCTACGGGCGTCAACCCGTTCCCCGTTTGTGTGAGTAAAGTGTTTCCTTATGTCTCACGCGCTAGTCTACGATTATATAAAGTGTCTTTCTACATGTCTAGTAGCCAGTACAAGTAGCCAGTACATTGATTATATAATTAATATGATTAAATATCAAAAGCTAAGCAGTGCATTATGATTGTATATGATTAATTATTAAAAGCTAAGCGGTGATTCTTTACAATATGATGTCCCCGTAATCTATGAAGTTTTGAATAGAGTGCTTGCTTTGTTTGAGGAGAAGAAAAGTGGAATTCGTAGCTGTACACCGATTCGCTTAAATTATTCTGACTGATGCAGTCGGCATGATTGGTCGAGTCTGGAAAAAAGATCAAACCAAATGTCTATGTACATAACGAAATTACCTGTTCTACACATTCCCCCAGTTTTGATTTAAAATGCCTCTTCACCCTCGACTAATTATATTGAGTAGCGGAGTGCATGGTTTTAGGTTTGTACTCAGGGCCACTTTGTTGGCATTGAGCCACAGGATAATAACATCTAACAAGTCAGTTGTGGCTGGATATTTTTAACCTTTTACGGAAGACAAATAATGCGGTATAATCAGTGTACTAAACCACCTTACTGTGCTTCACAACACTTTCCAAATAACTGATATACACATTGTTCGAAATTATATTCGTCAAAAGACTGATACGAAGGATTAAGAAACGGAGGGTCAAGGAGCAGGTAGACCACACTCTACTTCGTGTAGTAGATGAAGTCTCCTAGATTTAATACCCGAAAAGAAAATCATTTGTATGACGCCACTAAAGATGTAGCCACTGTTTGAATTGATGCAACGACAGATGAATGCCCCGTAACATGGCGCCACCTGGAGAGCTTCTATAATGGTACTCGTCCCCAAAGTTGCATCGTCATCAGAGTTAAACCATTTCAGACATGTGGCCCTAACGTCCATCACCATGAAATGTTTTGAAAGATTGATCCCGTCTCACCTTCTCTCACATGTTCACTGTCAACTTCACCCATATCACTTCGCTTAACAGATTCTAAGAATCTCACACGGTGCTGCCAAAATCATTGGTTTATCTGCACGAACGCTGCCCCAAATGATCGACCATACAATGTTGAGGAAAACTCGTGCAATTGTTGGTGATTCTGGTCACCGCCCTTTACAGACATACTTTCATGTTCTTCGGTCAGGAAGGAGATATCGTTGTATGAGAGCAAAACGGCTCGTTACAGCAGTGATGATGTGCCAGCAAAGACTAGAATGACAAACTAATTTATATTGATGCCTAGGTTTTGCGTTTGTTGTGGTTACCTTTTGCATTTCGTTTATAGTCTTTCTCAATCTTTTACATGTTTTATATACAATCATGAGTTGTACGATGAATATCCTTTTTAGGATATTTAAATTAATTGAATAGAGCGGCTTACTTTAATGTTTGTGTACATTTTATCGATATTTTGTTTAACCTATTTATATATTTATTATACATACATTTATTCAGCTTAAATAGTTCGTGTTATTATATTTTTTATATAATTGTCATATAAATGTCACTAGTATATGTATGTGTGTTTCTTCTGGTGTGTATTTGTATTTTAGGACTTTAACGTATGTAAAGCGCCACGAACAATTTGAAATTGCATGTGGCGCTATATTATATAAAATATATTATTATTAGTGTTGTTGTCGCTGTTGATGAGACGCCTCGAGATATGACGACATCGTAAGAAGACGCCAGGCATGTCTTAGTCGTTGTGCATCAGACGTCACACGAAGACCACGTAACATGACGTCACCGGTGTTGTAGTCGTTGTTTGTGCATCATACACGTCTCAAGAAGACCTCTTAAAATGACGTCACCGGTGTTGTAGTCGTTGTGCATCATACGTCTCACGAAGACTTCGTAAAATGACGTCACCGGTGTTGTAGTCGTTGTGCATCACACGTCTCACGAAGACTTCGTAAAATGACGTCACCGGTGTTGTAGTCGTTGTGCATCATACGTCACACGAAGACCTCGTAAAATGACGTCACCTGTGTTGTAGTCGTTGTGCATCATACGTCTCACGAAGACCTCGTAAAATGACGTCACCGGTGTTGTAGTCGTTGTGCATCATACGTCTCACGAAGACCTCGTAAAATGACGTCACCGGTGTTGTAGTCGTTGTGCATCATACGTCACACGAAGACTTCGTAAAATGACGTCACCGGTGTTGTAGTCGTTGTGCATCATACGTCACACGAAGACTTCGTAAAATGACGTCACCGGTGTTGTAGTCGTTGTGCATCATACGTCACACGAAGAAACTGTTGGGACAGGAATTCTGTTGCTTGTTAAATTGGAATGGGGGTTGTCATGTAGCAGTGTGTTGCTGTTTACCCTTCGTCCGAAGCGAACAGGGTAAAAAGTCAACAAAAATGTAGCAATTTCTACAACTCCCCTGTGCGCTGTTGTTGATTCCTGATGATGTGCATGATACATTGACCATAGCAGTGATGCGCTAATCATGCATTCGTGGGTTGTCACAAAGAACACGACAGGCTTTCGACCAGGATGAGAATCACCTTCAGTATATCTACTTTGGAACGGTAGACACGTTGGCGGCTTTCCGATAGCTTTCCGTAAACAATTTACACATATGTTAAAAACAACTTTTTAAGCGAACACTAATATCCTGGTTTGTGACTTTCCTTATTGATCCTATGGACCTATTTATAATCAGTTACATTTGAAAAGTATTGATGTATTTTTGATTTTATTCAGCTATTTTAGCGTGTAATTCCTGATACGTATATTAAATAAAATATTAATACAAACAATTCTGGTAATGGTACTACCTACGTCATGTAGCCAAGTTAGCTTTATTGGATGTATATAATAAGCAGCATAGAATGAGAAATAAATCGATATATAGTCACAACCTTTGCTAAGAAATTTTGAACACACTACAATTTTGTGATATCCTTAATGGCAATATCATGAAAAGGTGAATTACAACAGTCTAGTCTACTAGTGACTAGCGCAGTTGCAATGATGTTTGCAATAGATAGAGGCAAATACTGACGACTACATCGTAAATCACGAAACCATTCTTAATGTTGTGACGCTACCTCTGTGTGCCAACAATAAGAAACTCTGTGTTATCGGCATTCACCTTCAATCTGCTCTCAGTCGTCCAATAACAAATGTCTTCCAGACAATTTCTAAGTTGTTGTTGGGAACTAGTAGCATCTGGAGCAGTAAGGTATATTAACTTAACTATCATCTATATAAACAGGATGACTCAAACGATCCCTATTAAGAACTCAACTCAATGGCGTTATGTAAAGTGTAAACAGAAGCAGGTAGAATGCTTAACTTATATAATAGGCTCCTACCACGTTAAACACACTTTGTATTTATTTCACGGTCTAAGTCAACGCACACTTTCACCCACTTTAGGCCGTTTAATAAATAAGCAATGATATTACAATAACTCAACCATTCAAATAATAATAAGTTATATTACAACAACAAATTGGCGTCTTTATTGCCAAGCGCAAATGAGCTGTGACAAATGTAACTGTGCCTTTGGCGAAATGCCAGATACTTGTCGTATTCCTCCTGAAGCTCTTTGTGGGCGACGAAATTGATCTGTGAGACCTCCGAAACAAATGAGCCTGCACAAAACAAGAAACACGATTGTTAGTTATTTTGCATTCACAATCGTAACGTATAAGTGTATTTGAAACAATCGAGATCATGATGGGCATACCTCGGGTGGAACAGTAGTACATCGCGATTACCAAAATATTTATTTCTACTTAATAGCTTCTCGTTATTAAGATTTGCGGATGTATTAACTGAAAGTCCCTAACGCGCACCCCCTCCCCAAAAGAGCCTCACCCCTGCCCTAGCGGATTGAATCAGCACAATGCAGGCGTTGCTTGTCACATTCGATAGATGTCGTTATTTAAAATAAAATAAATAAAATAAACTTATATAGCGCCAAATCTAGCTTAAAAACTATTCAGGGCGCTTTACATGTACATGATAACATGTTCTTAAAACGAATTACCCAAATGTATAACTAAAACAAAATTAACTGTATATTATATAAAAGTGCATAAAGACAGACTAATAAAAACATTATAAATAAATAAATAAATAAATAAATATAGAAAGGCTAAAAAAAAAATACACAAGGTCATTTAGGCAGAAGTAATGTTCTCTTCGACGCATTGTCTCTTCATTTAATTATTTATGCATCAGCCAAAGTATTGGTTAAAATAGAGCGTCTTTAAGGCATTCTTAAAAGAGTTCTCATTGCACAGTTCTCTTATTGAGAACGGTAGTCTGTTCCACAGGTCCGGAGCAGCTGCGGGGAAACTCGCATCTCCAGCTTTGCAATTTGTTTTAGGTCTTTTAAGCTGTTTGGTTCCCTCTGAGCGAAGTGCTCTGGTTGGCGTGTAGATGCAAATAAGGTCACGCAAGTACACTGGTCCACGACAGTTGACCGCTCTGTGGACGAGTAACATTATTTTGAAACAGACACGTTCCCGGACCGGAAGCCAATGGAGTTCCTTCAGCACAGGCGTGATGTTGGAGTATTTTGGTACGCGCATGATCAGTCTAGCGGCAGTATTTTGAAGACGCTGTAGTCTGGCAAAGTTCTTGTCAACTGTGCCATATAGAAGAGAATTACAATAGTCAAGCCTTGATGTCACGAGTGCGTTGACCACCCTCTCCCTCGTCTGTCTTGGCAAGAACTTGTTAATTTGACCGATGTGATGGATGTGGAAATAGCAGCATCGAACAATTTATGATGTGTTGGCAGACATGTTCATGTGATTGTCCAAGTACACACCAAGGTTTTTCACTTTATCAACGGCTTGGATGAGTGCACCACCAACACTGATGCTAAGTTCTTTAATTAATTTCTTTGCGGATACAGGCACAATCGGAAGGAACTCAGTTTTCTGATCATTTACTTTGAGATAATTTGAGGTGAGCCACTCTCGAATGTCCATTATGCAGTCTTGAAGACGTCGTATAGCTTCGGATAGTGATGTAGGATTGAGATCAAACGTATGCATCAATTGCAGGTCGTCAGCGTAGTGGTGAAACTTGACGCCGTGTCTTCTGATGACATCGCCGACTGGTTGGACATACAATGAGAACAGTGCTGGGCCCAGCACGGATCCCTGCGGCACTCCTGTGGTACACGTGTAGTTTTCTGATGTAGCCTGACCAATCACAACCCTCTGTTTGCGGTCCTGCAGATAGGATGCAACCCACCGTAGGGCGTAACCCTGAATACCATAACGCTTGCTGAGCCGATTGAGTAGTATGGTGTGGTCAATTGTGTCGAAAGCTGAACTCAGGTCAAGTAGGACAAGCAGAGTACCTTTCTTGCGATCCAAGGCCGCCCGGATATCGCTGCAGACTCTCAACAAGGCGGTTTCTGTTGAATGTAGTCTTCGATATGCGGACTGGAATGGTTCGTTCAGGTTTTGTGAATCAAGATGATCAGACAATCGCAGAGCAACGACCTTTTCAATAACCTTGGATAGATGAGAGAGAGTGCTAACGGGTCGATAGTTACGTAGAATATCACGGTCTAAAGACGGCTTCTTTAATAATGGGTGAACACAGGCCATCTTTAGAGCAGATGGCATTGTCCCTTCCTCCAATGACTTATTAGTAATAGCGGCGATGACCGGCACCAATGATGACAGGCACTGCTGAATCTGTTTGCGTGGCAGCGGATCAAGTTCACAGGTCTTAGTTAGACCTAACACAAACTTTTCTATTTCTACATCAGATGTGGGGTCGAACGAAACGAGTGGTTCTGTGAAGCATGTTTATTTGACTCATGCGCCGAAAATTATAGCACGTTCGCGATCGCCTTGAGACAACACGACTTTCGGTGAGTTTTATGACACGTTTAACCTTATTATGTGCATTCAGTGGAAGGGTCAGTGCATCAAATAACAGTGATTACTGCTGATCATGACACTATCAGTAGAACAATTATATCACCGAACTATACGCAAATGCTAAGGATTTCATTTATAAATACTATTTTGCAAATGGCCGATTTAGTGTCACTAACCGTTTTCCCAAAAGCGCACCTCCCTCCTGTCCCCAAAGCGCACCTCAGCAAAACTCATAAAATAGGAGGGGCAGTTTGGGGACATTAAAATTGTTTGTGTATTTGGTAAATTAATTCTTTTCTTTAGCAGATATGATGTATTTCTCGCGTTCTAGATACGAATTTGACTAATACATCTGCATGCACTACAGTCACAGTTCACAGCCGGCGCGTTTTGGGGACCCGCAATAGTCTACATTAATTAAGTAGTTTTCGTATGTTAAACCACTTTACTTACAATATGGCTGAACCATACACGAATACTATGAATTTCAGTGTTCTTGCGGAGTAAGATAGTATATTGCGATGATTTATTGATATTTCTCGACACTGAAACTATGTTTATTTCAGATGGGACGTGACAAACAACAACGCAAATATGGAGAGGCAGATTTACAGGAGGCCCTCATTGCTCTTCAACATGGCGAATCGTGTAGAAACGTTGAATGGCAATACTGAATTCCTAGGCGAGCCCTTCAAAGACACCATAAAGACCATGTAATATTTATGTAATTTAACAAACAATTATCGGAAGTTATATTTTCATACCTCAGTAGTCATCATTACAATAATTACTTCTATTACAATAAAATGGGTTTGCAACTCGATCAATTTGTTTTATGCGTTAGAATAATATTACAAGTAATAAAAAAAAACAGTCCATATAGCTTAATTTCAATTGCCATAGTATGGTACTACCGTAATACTGTTTTTTTTCCAAACTCTTATAAAAAGGCTTATGTGAAGTTATCCATACAAATTCGGCTCTCTCCTGCAGGTTCGAGCTCCAAGTCGGCAACTTCTAGGGAGATTTCGCCAGATCCTAGACTCCGACATTGAAGATAATCGCCAACCATGCAATGGACATGCCACACACGTTTTACGGGTTAACAACTACCGAACTCCGACAAATGGCCTTCCAAGTGGCTGGGTACAACGGCGTCACACACCCCTTTGATCAAACAAACAAGATGGCTGGTCGACACTGGCTAGCTGGATTTCTTGCCAGAAACGCAACACTCTATTAGGGAACCGGAAGCGACAAGTATAACTCGGGCAGTGGGATTCAATAAGGCACAAGACGATTCATTTTTCGAGATATGGAGGTCGATTCTTGACACATTGGACCAATAGATGGTGACAGAATCTTGACCATGGACGAAAGCGGCTTAACGGTTGTGCACAAATCTGGGAGAATCGTCGCAAAAAGGGTCAGAAAAAGGTTGGAAACGTGACGGGTGGTAAAAGGGGAAAAACGGTCACTATCATATGCAGAGTGAATGCAAGTGGACGCTATCTAGCACCATTTATGATCTACCCGAAGAAGAAAATGAATGAGCACGTGCTCGTTGTCTGTCCGCCTGGTACCATGGGAGGGGTGACAGAGAGTGGATTGACAGACAGAAAATCTTTGTGCAGTGGCTGAATCACTTTGTTGAAGCGGTTAAACTGACGCCTGCCAAAAAGGTCATACTCCTTGTTGATGACGGACCGCGAAGAGAAAGCTCCAGCACGCAGCGTCCCGCAGCCGGGAACTGCTTCTAATGACATTTCCGAGCCTCTTCCAAGTAGCGCCATGTTGAAGCGACTAACCTATCCGAACGTTCAACGCTGCCTGACTGGCCGCACTACAGCAATGATACATATACACATGTTCATTCATGGCATATTACCACTCCCCAAAGCTGGGCCCAGGCTGGGTAAACGATCCACCCAGTCTGCAGAACAACTCACTTCATCTCCTTACAAAGACAATCTTCTAGAAAAACACCATAAAAAGTGTGGAAACTAGAAATCCACATGCAACCTTTGCATGCAATAGGACTTCACATAATGGTTGACTGTTAACTATCAGTGTAGGTTAACAATCAACAATGAGTCAATTGTGGCTAGACTACACGCCTAGTAGTAACATGTTATTGTTATAACAGGCCTAATTATGTTCTATACTTATATCGTAAAATAATGTAATTATATTTTTTGACATGAATGGACTGAACAGATATTACCATTATGTAATATCATCTGTAATTGTTTTTTTTACCAGCATGTAACAGTAAATCTTTAGTCTGGCCTACATTTTAGTTGGATTGCTTTTGCAAATGCCAGCATTAGATGACCGTGACACTAGAGGTGCGCTTTGAGGAGAAGCGGTGGGGAGTTTTGGGAGCATGCGTCCTCAAAGCGCCCCATTTCTTTATTTTTACTTTTTGCAATTCTCTTTTATTTTATGAACATTGTGACGTTTACTGTATATATATAGTGATGAATTAATGTTCCCGCGTCGAATAGTGCAAATAAATCGATTTTGTGATAAATCAAAATAATAACATATAACGCTTAGTCGGTGCGCTTTAGGGACTTTCCCTTAATAAATATATAACTGTAAGCATTTACCACATAACTATCAGTTTACTCTGTATGTGTGTGAACGTTATTGCGTGCGTGAGTGAGCGTTAATCATTGCATGTACATGTAATAGAAGCAATTCAATGCTAAACAAACTAAATATCATAAACAATGTACAACAATCGGAAAATATATTATCATCGAGGACACTATCCGGGAAGTAAGGCACTTAGACAAAGGCTGCTTGATAATGATGGGGAGTTATATTAATTGCATTGAGTTATGAAGAAATGCAATATTAATTATTTGTAACGTATCAAAAACGAACTGTGCAATACGTACAACAATACGACCTTATCAAAAATAGGTCACTAATAGGCAAGGTTAAGTCGAAACGGATGCGCCTCGCACTTAGAAGTCCTAGTATCATAATACAACACCGAACGGTTGCAGAACGGAATGCCGCTGAAAGAAATAAAAGAACGAATTACGGTCAAGTTACTCGGGTGTGAGTAAAAGGAACACGAATCATTCACAGTGCTGAAATAACCGATCGATTCTCTGAGTTCCGCATGACATGTCAATGATATGTATGTACATTAGCTTCAGAACAAACGTAATATTGCGTGACTGAGTCAGAGCTTCAGTTTGCCGGTTGGTTCGACCCATAACGATTGCGTGTGTATGTTGTGCGCGCGATATAAGTTGATTGGAGGAACATACATCAAGCAATATTCCGAAAGGGTAAAAGAGAAATTCAAATAATTATATGTTCATGTAATGACCGAATAATAATAATGAGAAAAAAATGTATTATCTGGCATCAATAAGAACATTTCGAAGGATAAACAATTCATTAATACAAATTAGATAATCTATATATGAAAGAATAACTACATATATAACTACAATATATGATATTGTTGCTAATTACAATAATTGTAAAACGATAACATAAGGTAGGAAAATAAAATTGTAAATTGCCTGAAAATGTAATAAGTGTTGAATAATTAAACTGATAACCAATCAAATTGATGTCATTATTAGAAATATGGCATATATTATTTGTTTTGGGGAAATGCAAAGTAACAGCTACTGAACATGTCCGCAGTTATTTTTTAAATGGGAAAAATACATTTCAATGTATTTGAAAATATATGTTTCCATATGAAAGTATATATGTTGAACTTCTAGGAACAATAACACTTCTCATCCAATCTACCCTTGTTTTATTGCAACAAACTGTCAAACCATGATTATTTTCAGTCTTTTTTCCCATGTATCCTAGGTTATCCTTCAACTTGTCGTACTAAAGATACATGGATATATTTAACAAAAATAAATAATAAGTGAAAAATGCGCGTAACACAAGGTGATATAGTGGCTATGGAATATGCAGAACTGATTCACGCTCAGACGTATTTTTAACGTGAGAAATATGTTTGTGCAAATGTTTGTTTTGAAGATGTAGAAAACTGTGTAGTTGCAAAAGTTGTCCTTTTTCCAAAAGCCACAGTTATTGAACAAGTAGGCCACGTAACTGCTTTTGGTATGATGTCTTGCATTGGGATCCTTTTTCAACTGTATCAATAGTCTTCGTCTCGACAAAACATGTGGTAACTGGCGTAGCTCTTCTCAAAGGACGTTCCTGGATAACGTAGAAAACAAACCTGTCTGATTTGTTTCAGCGCAATATCGATACGTTTTACATATGTAATATAATAAAAACATATTAGATTTTGGGGCTAGTTAAATACATGATTCCTTGATATGATGGTTATCAAAATGGTTTATACAGTTGGGTTAAATACATGCCCAATAAATGAAATTAAGCCACTAAATCAAGATGGTGTGTTTAATTAATCCTCAACAATGATACATTACAAAGTATATTATTTGACTTAACATTTATTTTGACATCTGGAGCATTTATGGAAACATCAACAACTGAAACATACTTAGAAATAGCGTAATTATCATGACAAATTAAAGTGTACACTGCAGTATGCGGATAAAGTAGAATAGTTACTAATGCAATAATGTCTTATCATTGAAAGATACTGTTAAATATAAGATTACCTGAACACATACTCAACCTGACATGAAGCATTACATCACATATGTTAAGGTTCATAGCACAGGTATACGTGTCCACGTTTCAGCAATCACATTCACTGATAACGTAGAACACAAAATGATGTTGTGCATTCTGGCAGCATTTTTATATTGAATCGGAATACAAGTGTCGTATGACCTTGGAATTACAAGATCACACAACTGTCGTAAAGACGAAATAGCACTGGTCTGACAAAAAAAATTGTTTTTTTCGCAAAATGAGTTTAATTAACTTGGATATTGTTGAATACATACAACATAGCATATAATATTGGCTAACCACCAATCAGTTCAGGTGAGATACGATCTCAGCATCTAATGGACATCGCCTGAATACATGTTGTGACCTGCCTGTTGGAGCAGGTAGCTAGTCACGACGTGGGCCTACTGTAACAACTCCAGACATTGCAAACATTTTATCAGCTGATCGTTTCACAGCCCCACATCTCCCATCGTATGGTTTATCACATTACCTTGCGCGGTTTCGAAGTACTGCAATGATGCAGATAAGTTGAATATGACCTTGTACAAGTGACATCAGATTTAAGCCAGTGCTTTTCCTGTACTGACTCGCTAGATCCAACCAGCGATGATCTTTATGATGCAACACTGCGTCATTTCATCTGACAGCTCCACGACGCTCTGGTGTTTAAGTTCATCGTTAACGCCCTTGAAGTGTATCACCGCAAGACGAACTTTCACTTGGTCCTTAGAGTAGTTCCTCCTGAAAATGGCACATATAGTTCTCGGAGAAATATAATTTCAAGGTGCTTTCGGTTTCTGTAAGAATGTGTTATAAGAATGGCAAGGTTCTCGTATTGAGTGCGGTTTGGAGGCATCCATGCATTCCGAGAAATCGTCTTTGAAGTGAGCATGGACTTCGAAATATTTTCTCATCCACAATGTTGTTTTCTTTATGGTACCATCATTGTAGGGGCGCAGACTTTCAACTTTGGTCACTTTTGTCGCTCGGTGTATTTGCATCTTTCCCTGGAATTGTATGTATTGCTCGACAGATGACGCGCTGTAGCGCTTACGTTTTTCCGGCGTTAAATCCTTTCCGATTGACGTTTCTGCGCATGCGCGAGTCAGATACGACCTTGGTTGCTATGTGGGATGTTTACTTTTCCCACCCCGCGGCACCCACCGTTAAAACCGTTCCGATTGACGTTTCTGCGCATGCGCGTGTCAACTATTTTGTTAACCGGCGAAAGTTTGTAGTTTCTGAGATGTTTTACAGTTATCTGAGACATTATATGAGCAGTGGCGTGCACCACCCGGCAGTAGCCAAGCATGACAATGTCCAGTGAAGGGTACGCTCAGCAGCGCTGAAGCATACTTTAAAAGGTGTGTTCAAAAAGGCTAAATTCGAGTCGACCCAGTCAGTGGCAGTGCTGACTCAGCCTCTCAGGAGCAGAGTCCAGTTATCAGTAATAAGATTATCGACAGCGTCAAACGTTCATCACAAATAATAATAATTATTATATTAAGTAACGTTGTCATTGGCATCGGAATATAAGTATAGGGTTGCATTAATTAAGTCGTTTATATAGAGTAGAAATGATACAGAAACGATAGGAGTGAGCCCTGCATCAGTGCATGATCGTGTGTGTTTTCAATATCTTTAACTTTATTTCAGATTGTCATATACATAGTACATACAGATGTCCACATAAACATTAAAAAAATACAAGTGACTAGAAAAATATAAAAGTATTGCACATGGTAAATAGAGAAAAAAAACATTGCACAATGGTACATTCAAACAAAAACTATTATGTATATACAACATTTTGATCCAATGTCGTCTTATCCTGGATTGCCATTTTATTTATATCACTGCATGTTGATAATTGCAGTTACCAACTTATTATTACTTATCAAGTCTCCACATGAATTTATATACAAGGTTTCTAATTACAGCTTTACTATCTGGTACATGGTATTCTACAAACATGGTGGAGGCACTGCAATATTTAGGCTGATTTAGCAATAAGCGAAACACATTATTGTAAGCCACATGAAGATTATGTATACTTGCTACTGTGTAATTCCACCACAGCTGAGCAGTATATATGGGAGAGCAGAAAGTTCTAAGCAAAGTCAGCTTCACCTCAGTGGAACACATGTAAAATTTCCGCAATAGCATATTACCCCTAGCATATAGTTGTTGGCATTGCCGCATTGGCGTAAAATATCTTTGTCATCACGTAATGTATTAGAAATAAAGTGACCCAAATATTTAACATTATCCACTTCCTGGATTGTTTTACCATTAATCTTAAATGATGGAACTTCAATATTTTTCTTATATTTACTTTTAAAATATTAACACAGCATTGTTCTTGGAGTTGTACTTGATATCATGATTTAACCCATAGAGTCCACATACCTGCATCAGTTCAGACAGTCTTGATACAGATGGGGACAGAATTACCAAGTCATCAGCATACATAAGATGGTTGATAGTTGTACTACATATTACACACCTTGTGTTACATTTGTTTAAAGCTATGGTTAAATCATCCATATATATATATATATATGAAAAAGGTGTGGTGAGAGTATACCACCTTGCCTGACACCATTTGCAACATAAAAATGTTCCAACAATTTGCCTGACCATCTTATACACATAGTCTGATTTGAATACCAATATATAAGCAGTCTAACAATATATCCAGACACTCCCCTGTCAATTAACTTTTGAAATAAGATAGAATGTTTCACTCTGTCAAAGGATTTAGAAGCATCTAAAAACATGTAAACATAGACCCATCTAGACTCCTATGCCTGTCAATAACTTCCTTTAAGACATAAATACACAAGTCTGTCCCGTGTTTTTTCTTAAATCCAAACTGATTGGACATTGTTCACCGCGTAACTGACATTCTGTCTAACAATATGTTTTCAATTTTTTTTGACACAATACTAGCTAATGCAATAGGTCTATAATTGTCTTTGCTGTTAATCTTGCTACATTTATCTTTGATAATAGGAACCAGCACAACAGATAACAAAGAACTAGGTAAAAATCCATGTACAAAAAACCCAGTTATACACATAGCAAGTAAAGGCACAATGCGCTTATCACAATATTTAAGGTGTTCAGCATATACACAAACCATACCATAAGTCTTATTTATATCTAGGCATTTAATAGCATTTTCAACTTCGCTAATTTCCACAACTATGTCATTTGTATATTTGGAATCACATTTGATCTGTTGAATGTCTATATCCCTAATACAATTAAAAAGCTGTTTAAAATGAGACCGCCATTTACCTGTACACCTTTACCTAATAGTGTTTAGGATGTTAGTGGTATTTTTGAAATAACTGAATTATGGCGGCCTCATTTTAAACAGCTTTTTAATTGTGTTAGGGATATAGACATTCAACAGATCAAATGTGATTCCAAATATACAAATGACATACCCCAGTAGTTGTGGAAATTAGCAAAGTTGAAAATGCCATTTAATGCCTAGATATAAATAAGACTGATGGTATGGATGGTGTATATGCTGAACACCTTAAACATTGTGATAAGCGCATTGTGCCTTTACTTGCTACGTGTATAACTGGGTTTTTTGTACATGAATTTTTACCTAGTTCTTTGTTATCTGTTGTATCTGTTGTGCTGGTTCCTATTATCAAAGATAAATGTAGCAAGATTAACAGGAAAGACAATTATAGACCTATTGCATTAGCTAGTATTGTGTCAAAAAAAATTGGAAAACATATTGTTAGACAGAATGTCAGTTACGCGGTCAACAATGTCCAATCAGTTTGGATTTGAGAAAAAAACACAGGACAGACTTGTGTATTTATGTCTTAAAGGAAGTTATTGACAGGCATAGGAGTCTCTATGTTTACATGTTTTTAGATGTGTCTAAAGCCTTTGACAGAGTGAAACATTCTATCTTATTTCAAAAGTTGATTGACAGGGGAGTGCCTGGATATATTGTTAGACTGCTTATATATTGGTATTCAAATCAGACTATGTGTATAAGATGGTCAGGCAAATTGTCGGAACATTTTGGTGTTACAAATGGTGTCAGGCAAGGTGGTATACTCTCACCACACCTTTTTAATATATATATATGGATGATTTAACCATAGCTTTAAACAAATGTAACACAAGGTGTGTAATATGTAGTACAACTATCAACCATCTTATGTATGCTGATGACTTGGTAATTCTGTCCCCATCTGTATCAAGACTGTCTGAACTGATGCAGGTATGTGGACTCTATGGGTTAAATCATGATATCAAGTACAACTCCAAGAAAAGTGCTGTGTTAATATTTAAAAGTAACTAATAAAATGATATGAACAATGTTGATGTTCCATCATTTAAGATTAATGGTGAAACAACCCAGGAAGTGGATAATGTGAAATATTTGGGTCACTTTATTTCTAAGACATTACATGATGACAAAGATATCTTACGCCAATGCCGACAACTATATGCTAGGGGTAATATACTATTGCGGAAATTTTACATGTGTTCCACTGAAGTGAAGCTGACTTTGCTTAGAACTTTCTGCTCTCCCATGTATACTGCTCAGCTGTGGTGGAATTACACAGTAGCAAGTATACATAATCTTCATGTGGCTTACAATAATGTGTTTTGCTTATTGCTGAATCAGCCTAAATATTGCAGTGCCTCCACCATGTTTGTAGAATACCATGTACCAGATATTAAAGCTGTAATTAGAAACCGTGTATATAAATTCATGCGGAGACTTGATGCTCTTATAATAAGTTTGTAATTGCAATTATCAACAGTGATATAAAATGGCAATCCAGGATAAGACGACATTGGATCAAAATGTTGTATATACATAATAGTTTTTGATTTAATGTACCAGTCTGGAATGTACCATTGTGCAATGTTTTTTTCTCTATTTACCATGTGCAATACTTTTATATTTTTCTATAGTCACTTGTTTTTTTAGTGTTTATGTGGACATCTGTATGTACTATGACAATCTGAAATAAAGATATTGAAAACACACACGACCATGCACTGATGCAGGGCTCACTCCTATCATTGCTGTATCATTTCTACTCTACATAAACGACTTAGTTAATGCAACCCAATAGTTATATTCCGATGGAAATGACGTTACTTAATATAATAATTAGTATTATTTGTGATGAACGTTTGACGATGTCGAGTCAGCACTGCCACTGACTGAGTCGACTCGAATTTAGCCTGTTTGAACACACTTTTTAAAGTATGCTTCAGCGCTGCTGAGTGTACCCTTCTCTGGACATTGTCATGCTTGGCTACAGCTGGATTGTGCACGCCACTGCTCATATAATGTCTCAGATTATAAAATGTTCAAGATCACATCACATAATGACTAAAAATAAACCTATATGCAACCAATCATGCATGCGTATTTTTCAAAAAGTAAATAAACAGTTTCAATTTTAGCAGTAAATAAATAACATAAGACACTTTAAAACAAATTGGCAATACATTTTTGTGGAATCGTGAAATCTAACCACTTTAATGCATATTGCAGTTTTAAAAATATGCATGATTGGTTGCATATATGTTTATTTTTAGTCATGTGATGTGATCTTGAAAATTTTATACAGACGATCTATGTACAATTATTTTGCTTTAAGAGGAATGTTTTAATTTTTTATCCCAAGAATTCATTGATTTTTATATACAGCATGTATTTCAATTTAGCCACAGCCACGCAAGATAGATTGGATTTTGGATTATTTTTATTTTTACAATAAATTGTTATTGAATGAGGATTAATTGTGTGTCTACTGTGCTTCAACAATGAACTAGGCAACAGTGTTTGCTTAATCAATCCAGTTCAGAGGTAATGGCGGCCACATGAGTTATACCACAAAGAATTGTACTGGGTCCTGTTATGTTCATATTATACTTAAAGGCCAGTATTAAAACAATAAAATTATGTGCTATTTATAGAGGACATCAATATGTTTCACTTACACACAACTGCTACAGGCTTATTCAAGAAGTAAATTCAGAATACAATAAAATATCAGTATGGATTCATTTCAACAAATCATCACTGAACATAACTAACATTATCTTTTCACATTTACTCCTGAAGGTAAGACGATGATCATGATGTTATTTTAATAAATGTAACAAATATATATCATGTTACTTCAGTAAAGTCTGTAATTATTTAGACGTAGACTAGAGGAAACTGGTCAGTATAATATAAAGATTGTTAATGTATAAGTCATTATTTTCCTCCTGTGTACGCGTTAAATGCATATTTAAGCCACTTATCACACAACAAATTACAAAACTTTGTTATGCCAAACTTGGTGCAACTATTTATTTATCCATCCAATTACTATTAATATTAAGGATAAATAAACAATACAGCTTTGTATACGAAGCAATAACTACTATATTTTTATTTACTAAAGATGTAGCAGTAAATCCTAGCACAATCAATCGTAACCAGTGACAGCGCTTTGTTATCCGCTGTCACTGGTCCAATTAGTCCGTGCTATAACGCTCAAACTCCCAAATACACGTGAGCAACAACCAGCGTAGCTAGCTAGCGCTGTCGCGCGCGCCTCTAGATGCGCGCATGCGCAGAAACGTCAATCGGAACGTTTTTAACGACCGGAAAAATGTAAGCGCGACCATCGTAGGTAGCGCTTACGTTTATCCCCTAGATACGCGCATGCGCAGAAACGTCAATCGGAAAGGTTTTAACGATCGGAAAAATGTAAGCGCGACAGCGCTACTCCCACATGGTTCGACAGATGACGCGCTACTCCCAGATGGCTCGACAGATGACGCGCTACTCCCACATGGCTCGACAGATGACGCGTTACTCCCACATGGCTCGACAGATGACGCGCTACTCCCACATGGCTCGACAGATGACGCGCTACTCCCACATGGCTCGACAGATGACGCGCTACTCCCACATGGCTCGACAGATGACGCGTTACTCCCACATGGCTCGACAGATGACGCGCTACTCCCACATGGCTCGACAGATGACGCGCTACTCCCACATGGCTCGACAGATGACGCGTTACTCCCACATGGCTCGACAGATGACGCGCTACTCCCATATGGCTCGACAGATGACGCGCTACTCCCACATGGCTCGACAGATGATGCGTTACTCCCACATGGCTCGACAGATGACGCGTTACTCCCACATGGCTCGACAGATGACGCGTTACTCCCACATGGCCCGACAGATGACGCGTTACTCCCACATCCTCATAGCTTCCATACCAGGAAGGCTACAGTAAACAGCCCTTTAGGAGCCTGTATCACTGAACCACTATATTATAATGTTACACCTTTACCACAATTCTGCACCTTTACACACATACCTCCTGTAAAGAATCACCGTCCCGGTGATTTACATCGGACATATCTAAAAGTACAGAAAATAGGAAATCTATAACTAGTGATCTTAAGTCTACACAACTTGTAATATAGACGATTTACTAACAACTTTAACCACAACTAAGATGTTCCCTTGACATTGCCCTTCAGCCAACCTTCCTGTTAAATCTGTCCAAGGCTAGTGCCGCCATTGCCCCCCCCCCCATATCTTCTTTGACCGTTTCCCCTGTTTTTTTAACTGGACAATTTTTTTCAACAGTTGCTATCTTATTCTTCAGTGTTTTATTCCAGTATATCTTTGCTAAATATTCCCTCAGGTCCTTATATCTTCCTTTGTGAAATGTTTTCCTGTAACTTATTTCTCTATTCCGTTCTCCCTTTACTTTGATGATATAATATATCTGGTTGTGATCATTACATCCCAGTGGCTCACATATCTTGACATTATCAACAGATTCCTTCTGTGAGCTCAAAATTATTTCCAACACGTTCTTGATTCAACGCAGTTTCTATATGTTGCTCCCCTTCCCCTCATCACCGGCAAGATTCCTGAGAGAATAATATGTTCAAATCTTGTAGACCCTCCCTGGCCATGCCCCCACGCGCAGTAGTGTTCTTGGTGCCGTCTCCGTCTTCTGTGGCTACGCCCGTTGCAGTCCCTTGTCCTTAGGCGAACCCCGTCTGTCCGGTCGCCGTTTCTCCCGCCAGACCCGGATATTAATTCACCTGACTGCAACGCAACCCCTTGTCCTTAGCTGACCCAGGGCGATTCTGGCCAGACGCGCGTCGCCTCCACTGATCCATAGCCGATGACCATCCGTTTTCCTGCCTACCACGGAAATCGGTTTTGAGTGGAGTACCGCAGGGATCAGTATTGGGACCTATTTTGTTCTTAATATATATCAATGATTTGGATGATGATATAACAAGCAATGTGTTGAAGTTTGCGGATGATACAAAAGTGTTTAGAAAAATTGAAAGTGATGCAGATAGACAGCAATTACAAGATGATCTAAATAAGTTGAACGAATGGTCTGATAAGTGGCAAATGCTGTTTAATTATGGGAAGTGTAAGTGCCTCCACACAGGACATGGAAATGAAGATGCACAATATACAATGGGTGATACTGTACTAAATACTACAGTAAAGGAAAAGGACTTAGGGTTAACTATTAGTGCTGATATGAAGGTATCAGAACAGTGTGCAATTGCAGCAGCAAAGGGAAACCAAATTCTTGGATTAATTAGGCGAAATATAGTGTACAAGGAAAAAGAACTAATAATACCGCTGTACAAAACAATAGTTAGGCCTCATTTAGAATATTGCATACAGGCATGGAGGCCATATCGCAAGAAGGATATTGATATACTAGAAAGAGTACAAAGAAGAGCAACCAAAATGATACAAAAACTCAGGAATATTAGTTATGAAATGCGTCTAAAAGAATGTGGATTAACAACACTAGAAACCAGGAGATTGAGAGGAGATCAGATAGAAGTTTTTAAAATATTGAATGGGTATGAAAATATTGACAGAAATATTTTTTTCTCTGTTAAGGAAGAGAGAAGGACTAGAGGACATGGAATTACATTAGCAAAGAAGCAGTGTAGACTAGATATTAGAAAATTTTCATTTTCACAAAGAACAGTCAATGAATGGAATGGAACAGATTATCGGCTGATTGTGTAGGTGCTAGTAGTGTTAATATGTTTAAAAATAAAATTGACATGTACCTAAGAAGGGCTGGGTACATTTAGTTAGATAGGTTGGACTCTCGATGAGCCAAAGGGCTTCCTTGTCCACCTGCCATCTAGAGTTGATTCTCTACGTGGCAATCTTGTTAAATCTTGCTAAATCTATATAACGCGTCTCCCCAAGAAAATATGTACATCCGCACATGCGCATTAAGGGTCACTGTGTCATTATTTTTAGCATCACTATGTCTCACTACAGCGTATAGCTGTGTAGGAAAGTACACATTTTCTTTGTTTGACATTGGCGAACTAGGCCAAGTACCAACGAACACATCCATAAGCTTACTCGACAGTTCTAAATATATGCGGATTTTGTGTACATTGGCCTTTCTGTAGTTTTCGTGTAGAGAAATATCAAACCACCACCGACCAATACACACAAAGAGGCCTAAAATCGTAGAATAAATATAATTGGTAACGCTACATTAGTATTTGTCAATGTTCTAGATATTACACCGTTACAAACTAATTACATTTGTTATCGTCCACGCATGACCAGTTGCATACGTTCTGTTTGGTACAACTCTTAGCAAAGTCGGCACCAGTTGCTCAATCAACGCTCTCAGAACCTCCACTCACAATTTGAGTTGCCACAGGAAGTATGCTGTGTTTAACGGGAACAGTTGGAAAAGGTTCGATTCGGTTTTCGCTTTCTAGAAATAATCGTCAAAATATTTGGTTGTGAGCAAGGAAACTGGTTCAACGCTAAGATGGCGACTGCATGCGCTGACCATAACTTGTGGTCACTCGGCATCTTGACCACCTGTATGTCATGCGGTCTCAGTACCCAGTGCCCAGGGTGATCCATGTTATTGTATATTTTTAACGAACTAAATACACGAAAGTAATGAATAGTAAGCATACTATATTTTAGTTGCGTGTTAAAGAAAAGTGGCTGTATTGCCTAGGAAGATACTGTTTGAAACCAAAGGATCGGCGTGCTGTGCGCAGTGTTTACACATGGCGAAGATCAATTCATATTCATAATAGGCATGAGCAAATTGTGGTTAAAATGTATATTAAGACACAACCTGTTAGCTGTGTACAGTAAAGGGTGGAGGCAGCACTTCTGGTCGATCGTGTCCAGTACAAACGACACATTCTCCGTCTACAGCTACTTCTCGAGTCCACGTTACGTTGTCAGTATCCATTCAACCGAGCCTGGTGGGGGCCGACGGCGAAAGAAATGCTAACACTCACTGTGTTTAGTATAGTAGACAAATATAAATGAGAGCGCGGGTGGTGTAGTGGTTACCACATCCACCTGCCACGCCGGCGACACTGGTTCGATCCCCGGTACCGGCAGTTGTGATATTAACATCTGGCTCTCATCATTGGGGACTGTGTATCTCTCGTGAATAGGAGAATCACGTTAATGTCGGTCCCGTCTCAATTTAGGACGTAAAAGAACCACTGAGGACGACAAGCACCCTGGCAGTGACCATCCTCAGTGACTCCTGCGCTAGCCCAAGATTGGGCTGTTTGGAGTAGATAACCTGAGACCTAAGACCTGAGTCACATAGGCGTAGTTTGTCAAGTGGGATTGTCACAACTTAATAAGGGTGTAATCCACAATTTACGAGAAACGAACTGCTAATATTACGAACTAAACCATCGTCTAGATTGAAACAGGTTAGTAAAAGCGGAAAGGTTATCATACAGTGACAATGCATCTGCTCTCAAAAAATTGAAATTCGGTGACAAAGGCTAAATAAAAGACAAAGCTGTTATATGTTGTCAAGTTGTGCGACGTAACAGCCATGGTAAGTTATTTCGACGATGGAAGCAGAATCACTCATCCATTTTAACTCTGGCTGACGCCTGTACGACAGCGATCTGTCGGGTCTTAGTCCAGGCGCCTTGCACCATCCAAACTGACACATTTGTATAAACTGCATGATGATCTAAAAACTAAACTAAACTTCATTTAAAACAGATAACTCATAGTCGTAGCATTTGTCACACTATTTACGTTTGAAAGTCAACGAATACGTCAACAGACGTGAAGTGAAGTGGAGTGGAGTGGAGTGGAGTGGACTGGACTGGACTGGACTGGACTGGACTGGACTGGACTGGACTGGACTGGACTGGACTGGACTGGACTGGACTGGACTGGACTGGACTGGACTGGACTGGACTGGACTGGACTGGACTGGACTGGACTGGACTGGACTGGACTGGACTGGACTGGACTGGACTGGACTGGACTGGACTGGACTGGACTGAACTGACGTGACATTTATTTGTTTCGATCATACCGAATTAAATGACAGTTTGTAAAAGTTTTCATTGTCTTGATGATTCTGTGAAGCTGGCACTGATACCTGGAAGATCGTTATCATGTCAGCCTCCCTGTAACTGTTCATGGTGCTGATGTCATAATTAAATGCACTGTAAGGCTAGAGTGTACATATAGGAAAATTATAGAATGCAATTTGTGCTAATATATATATATATATATATATATATATATATATATATATATATATATATATAATTGCAAGCGTAGGCGCCGTGAGGTGGCGCCACATGTCGTACTTCCGATGCTCTGAGCCCAAAACTACAAGTTAGGCCGTAACCATAACGTGGTATCCGGTTTACGCTGTGCACACAGTACCACGAGAGTAATCCAACTGAACAGCGATGTATATATATATATATATATATATATATATATATATATATATATATATATATATATATATATATATATATATATATATATATATATATATATATATATATATATATAAAACAGTGCACTAGAACCAACAAGAATAAAAATTTGACTAATAACCTTTAATCAAATGGACTGAGTAGGACGCTTTAATTGAATAAAACCTGTTGTGCTTTGTGTCTCTAGTTAGAATACAGAGTTGTGGCGTGGACCCTGGAGGCCCGAGTTGTACTGGGTTATATATTGATAATAATTAACTACGCTTAACTCTACGATATACACATTTATACCGCAATGATACTCGACGAGTCGCCGTTGTAACCGTAAATTAATTCGAAGACACGTCAGCGAAGACCTCGCTACCCTTATCGCCCGCTCATCAGTTCACCACAAGACAAACGGCACAACGATACACTATTCCAGCGAGAGATAATGACAATCGACACGCCACATTAAACACATTAACGACTTATCCGCCGTTGAGCCTCGAGCCCGTGGAAAATCACCGTTCTATAAACCTCGCTACGCCGTACAGGTCAGTCACCGACCACTACGGGCACAATAAACGACGCACAGAAAGACAAACAGAACACAGGTGGCGTTGTGTAAATATTGTGTTTCGTGTAAATACGTCCCGAAACAAGCGGCTTATACTTAGTGGAATGGCTACAAGTTCAGCCGGATGGAACTGTGCCATCGCTTATTTCAACAACTTGTGTCGTTCTGTCTAGAAATTAAACCGTTTATTTATAGGAAGAAGACAAACCCGCGCTTTCGAGCATTACTACTATAGCCTATATAAACATTTATACACAGAAGTACTTAATGTTGATCTCTCTGTGCTGCCAATTTCTTCTCTTTGCTTTATGGGAGGTTGCTTCGTTGTTACATTTATATAAATCAGATTTACTGCATATATGTTGTGTTAAAATTAGACATACAAATTTTACTCATGTAACTAAGCGTAAACATTATAACATAAGATCACCTTTATTGTCATATGTTTTCATGGCAGTTACACTAAAACGTTGGAATGCATTGTAATGTTGGGTCGTCGTACAAGTATATTCACATGACAATACACTCACATGCACCAAACGATTATGATAAAAATAAACTACTACGTTAAATAAATAAATAAGAACAACCGCATACAATAGGTCCGAATAAAAAGTGAAACTTTATAAAATCGATAGCTAATAACTGATATAATCATCGTATAAATAAACAATCATAAAATGTGGAATAAAATATATGTTGTAAAAAAGTTTTGCGATGTCACTTTGTTATTGGTGAAATGCAGTTTATATTTAGTCGAACCTCTTCAGTGTATATATTATATCTGAAAGGGACTTGTCACTAGCAGCAAGTGATGTAAGTGACGACCACGACATATTATACACACTCACTGATTATACAACCACCGATGCGTGTGTTATACAACCAGATGTGCCATTGTTTATGTCACAGCCCGCGTTCAATTCGCAATGCTACACTATTTACCTTATTCCTTAAAAGAAAATTACTTCCCTTTTTAAATAAAACCGATGTAATGTCGCCTCAAATCGTATAACTTCCGGTGTCACTCACGTTGAGCGGCTTCCAATGTATCATGTCATTTGCTGCTTCTTTCAACGACTGATTTGTCAGTTGTGTCACCGCGTGTGTCGTTTGTCTTTTTTCTGCTTGCCTTTGGGGTGACCATTAATTTTGTATACTTTTTTGAGAAAAAAGTTTCCTTTCCCTTTGATCCGAAAATCTTGAGATTAGTAATTCTTAAATCACGTTACTTGAATAATTAAACATGTTCAGATCATCGGGGCCTAGTACTAAACTGCACTGTGACCGAAGCACGACAACTGTGTTTCCAAAAGAACCACTTTGTGTTTCGTGGTCGTGACCTTAATAAATATAAATTATACTGTAGCTTGCGTACTTCTACATGAATAAATTACAATCTGGCGATGTCCAACAATAGTTCTGAAGAGGTAGTAAAGAGATCTAAAGTCCGGTTCAACTAAGTAGACTGTGGCTGCAGACAACTATGGACAAATCGATTCGTGAAAGAACGATGGTGATATAACCACATCCGGTCTGAGCATTTTCGGTCGGTAGCGTATTGATGATATCAGAAACATCAAACCGAAAGGGAGAAATCTTAACTTAGCGCGCTGCCACGTAAGGGCGCAACGGGGCATACGAAATACAGGTTATCCCTAAAGTCAACGGAGCCCTAACTAAGCGTACGACGACTAGCAGGTCCACCCCGAGTGACCGAGTGAGGCTGGGAGCCACTGGTCCAGCTAGTGCACGAGTTCTATATGGCTGGAAGATCGACTGTATCCATATGTGGAAATTGAGTAGATTCGCCAACATATTGCTAAAATTAATCTAGCGATTTATGATACGCAGCTGCACGTTTGGGCGTTGTGGTACAGTTGTGTGCAGGGAAATATCACCGTCAGCAGGCCGGATGATGTCTGCACACGCAATGCCAGATACTTATATATATATATATATATATATATATATATATATATATATATATATATATATATATATATATATATGTGGGTATGTACCCTGTCCAGTTGTTGTCAAGTTGTTGTGTTAGTAACGGGGTGACAGCAGAGTTTTTGGCAATGAAATCGAGACTGCGCCCAATTACGACGGTCATGATAATTGTCATTAGTGAACTGGTTAAGAAAGATGACTGAAAAGGCCAGAGACAACAGTGGCCAAGGTGAGAAGGACGGAGACAACAGTGGCCAAGGTGGGAAGGGCGGAGACAACAGCGGCCAAGGTGAGAAGGACGGAGACAACAGTGGCCAAGGTGGGAAGGGCGGAGACAACAGCGGCCAAGGTGAGAAGGACGGATACAACAGCGGCCAAGGTGGGAAGGACGGAGACAACAGCGGCCAAGGTGGGAAGGCCGGAGACAACAGTGGCCAAGGTGGGAAGGACGGAGATAACAGTGACCAAGGTGGGAAGGACGGAGACAACAGTGGCCAAGGTGGGAAGGACGGAGACAACAGTGGCCAAGGTGGGAAGGACGGAGACAACAGCGGCCAAGGTGAGAAGGACGGAGACAACAGTGGCCAAGGTGAGAAGGACGGAGACAACAGCGGCCAAGGTGGGAAGGACGTAGACAACAGTGGCCAAGGTAGTTAAGGACGGAGACAACAGCGGCCAAGTTAATTAAGGACGGAGACAACAGCGGCCAAGGTGGGAAGGACGGAGACAACAGCGGCCAAGGTAGTTAAGGGCGGAGACAACAGCGGCCAAGGTAGTTAAGGGCGGAGACAACAGCGGCCAAGGTAATTAAGGACGGAGACAACAGCGGCCAAGGTAGTTAAGGGCGGAGACAACAGCGGCCAAGGTGGGAAGGACGGAGACAACAGTGACCAAGGTGGGAAGGACGGAGACAACAGTGGCCAAGGTGGGAAGGACGGAGACGACAGTGGCCAAGGTAGTTAAGGACGGAGACAACAGCGGCCAAGGTGGGAAGGACGGAGACAACAGTGGCCAAGGTGGGAAGGACGGAGACAATAGCGGCCAAGGTGGGAAGGACGGAGATAACAGTGACCAAGGTGGGAAGGACGGAGACAACAGTGGCCAAGGTGAGAAGGACGGAGACAACAGTGGCCAAGGTGGGAAGGACGGAGACAACAGTGGCCAAGGTGGGAAGGACGGAGATAACAGTGGCCAAGGTGGGAAAGACGGAGACAACAGTGGCCAAGGTGGGAAGGACGGAGATAACAGTGGCCAAGGTGGGAAAGACGGAGACAACAGTGGCCAAGGTGGGAAGGACGGAGACAACAGTGGCCAAGGTGAGAAGGACGGAGACAACAGTGGCCAAGGTGGGAAGGACGGAGACAACAGTGGCCAAGGTGGGAAGGACGGAGACAACAGTGGCCAAGGTGGGAAGGACGGAGATAACAGTGACCAAGGTGGGAAAGACGGAGACAACAGTGGCCAAGGTGGGAAGGACGGAGATAACAGTGACCAAGGTGGGAAGGACGGAGACAACAGTGGCCAAGGTGAGAAGGACGGAGACAACAGTGGCCAAGGTGGGAAGGGCGGAGACAACAGCGGCCAAGGTGGGAAGGACGGAGACAACAGCGGCCAAGGTAGTTAAGGACGGAGACAACAGCGGCCAAGGTAATTAAGGACGGAGACAACAGCGGCCAAGGCAGTTAAGGACGAAGTCAACAGCGACCAAGGTGGGAAGGACGGAGACAACAGTGGCCAAGGTGGGAAGGACGGAGACAACAGTGGCCAAGGTAGTTAAGGACGGAGACAACAGCGGCCAAGGTAATTAAGGACAGAGACAACAGCGGCCAAAGTAGTTAAGGGCGGAGACAACAGCGGCCAACGTGGGAAGGGCGGAGACAACAGTGGCCAAGGTTAGAAGGACGGAGACGACAGTGGCCAAGGTGGGAAGGACGGAGACAACAGTGGCCAAGGTTAGAAGGACGGAGACAACAGTGGCCAAGGTGGGAAGGACGGAGACAACAGTGGCCAAGGTGGGAAGGACGGAGACAACAGTGGCCAAGGCGAGAAGGACGGAGACGACAGTGGCCAAGGTGGGAAGGACGGAGACAACAGTGGCCAAGGTGGGAAGGGCGGAGACAACAGCGGCCAAGGTAAGAAGGACGGAGACGACAGTGGCCAAGGTGGGAAGGACGGAGACAACAGTGGCCAAGGTTAGAAGGACGGAGACAACAGTGGCCAAGGTGGGAAGGACGGAGACAACAGTGGCCAAGGTGGGAAGGACGGAGACAACAGTGGCCAAGGCGAGAAGGACGGAGACGACAGTGGCCAAGGTGGGAAGGACGGAGACAACAGTGGCCAAGGTGGGAAGGACGGAGACAACAGTGGCCAAGGTGGGAAGGACGGAGACAACAGCGGCCTATGTGGGAAGGACGGAGACAACAGTGGCCAAGGTGGGAAGGACGGAGACAACAGCGGATAACTGTAACGTACATTGGTCCAGACAGATTGTATCTTTTATAATTTAATTATGTTCGTATTGAAACGTGCACACAACTGTAGGGCATAATCCACATGCTGACAGTGGTGCGGAGAAAACCGGTTTATCTCGACTAGTCATCAGTTGGCGATCTATTACGGCGCGGCGCGGCGCGGCGCGGCGCGGCGCGGCGCGGCGCGGCGCGGCGCGGCGCGGCAGGCCGGCCGGCCGGCCGGCCGGCCGGCCTGCCTGCCTGCCTGCCTGCCTGCCTGCCTGCCTGCCTGCCTGCCTGCCTGCCTGCCTGCCTGCCTGCCTGCCTGCCTGCCTGCCTGCCTGCCTGCCTGCCTGCCTGCCTGCCTGCCTGCCTGCCTGCCTGCCTGCCTGCCTGCCTGCCTGCCTGCCTGCCTGCCTGCCTGCCTGCCTGCCTGCCTGCCTGCCTGCCTGCCTGCCTGCCTGCCTGCCTGCCTGCCTGCCTGCCTGCCTGCCTGCCTGCCTGCCTGCCTGCCTGCCTGCCTGCCTGCCTGCCTGCCTGCCTGCCTGCCAGCCAGCCAGCCAGCCAGCCAGCCAGCCAGCCAATCAGTCAGTCAATCAATCAATCAACAAGTCAATCGTCCAGTAAAGCAACCAATCAACCAAACAGTTAATCAATAAATATCAAAATTACATGTGTTACCACGTGGGATAAATTGACGTAAATATAAATACTGACGATAATATTTATATTTTCCTTCACATATGCTTCGTTATTAATAGTAACACAATACAAAACTGGGGCGTATTATGATTTTTTAAATTTAATTGAAAGTAGTGTTTTGCACTTTAGTAATAACCGGCCTACTAAATCTTTTATAATGAAGCTATGTTATAAAACATTAATACGCATGTGTCCAAAATCGTGGAGACTAAGTATTAAAACAGTTGTTGTTATGGAGGTGTTTACGAAAATACAGTGGCGAAATCCAAATCTCGTCGGGAACGCAATCCGGGGGTTATATCTATGCTGTGTAAAACAAGAACCTATGCTAACGCTTCAAACATTGTCATTTTACATTTATTGCCGCACCACTTAAAAACAAAATGTGTCATCAATGGCAATGGAAGCCACTGTGATAATTTCAAAACGAATCGATGTAGCTCGTGACGTAACCTTTTGAAACGTTGACGTCAGACCTAGCGTTTATTGGAGCCGTTAGCAGTTAGCTATATTCGTGCCGGCATAAAGTAACAAACGACATTCCTGACGACACGTCAGTACCAGCTGAGTCGATCACTAGTTACATTAGGTTACACAGGAATTCATTCTATCGACTCCGACTTGGACCAAATCATGGCCTAGCGTTCTTTTTGTTCGTCCTCATTGGCTTGGCCTTGGCGCTGCCATTGGCATTTGCTTGGACGCTTCCTCGTAAGTAATCACAGATATATAATATATTATATCATCATTTAAAAGGTTACATATGATGGATTATAATATATAGTTTTTCAATGGTTTTATTTTGTTGATGTTTGAATAACAGGATACCGCAACTGTTAATTTTCATTTCAAATTACAGTTGTATAGGGCGTGTAAGTCTCGCGTGCGAAAACGAGGCTGGGGCAGGAAGTCCATATGGCATATTCTCCATGTTAAAGCTTCCTAATCGTACCTTTTGCCCATCGCCAATCCTTTTCTTTTCCTGATGTGTAATGTATCAATAGTTTAACTAGTATGCACATTCAGTTTAAAATGCGTACTTGTCTTTTTTATTCGGCAAAAATGAACTGTCGTTACACCGCCGTCACCGGGTATAACTGGCGAAACCATCAGCAGTTGTGGAAGTCCTACACTTTTTGGGTCACGTGTTTTATACGAGATCGGCGGCCTACGACACAATAACAAATGACACGTGCTTCTGCGTGTCATGACGAAAATTCCTAAGTGCTTTTTCTGTGAAGGTACGTCTTAAGTGCATTATGGCAGTTAGCAACAAGTGCAAGTAGTCGTGGGCTAATTCAACGAGAACTGCAACTTGTGAACGTCATTATAGGCCTACTCGACGCGGATTATCTAACTTGTAAAATTAGACAGTGACAAACCAGTTTGACAGTAGGCATCGCTCACATGACTCAGTTTCAGCCAGATACAGCATGTATTTATAATTTTATATGTAACGGTATTGTATTTGATTACGCAGGATCTTGTTAATAAGCTATGTAAGTGCAAAAGTACATATCTAGGGAGAGTAGATGGCGTGAGGGACGAAATGATAAGTCATTGGCTTAGCCTTAGGAACTTTGGCAGTAGGCTCCGGTTGATCGTGGGGAGCATCCGTTATCTCGTGCAATAAGAACGTCAATCGAAGAATTATGTTGGTTATCACAATTATTAAAACAGTGTTTTATGACTCACATTTTACTATTATCACTGCATGTTGTTGATCTGCATTTTATATTATGCAATATAATTTAGATTTGTTATGACAATGGTTGTCATAAAAAATCTAATCTGATGAATTTATTCAATATAAAAATGTAAAAGTGAACATAAAATGCTAGTATAGCTATTAGCTAGTGTACACCATATGCAAGTATTACACATAACATTCTCCTGGAAATAAATTTTTAAAATAAATTATTTATTTTGAAGAAAGTAGACATGCATAGTATGTTTGATTATTTGGTTAAGGAAATATACTTTTTGCATCTCAATAACACCTTATTTTGTCATTTCCAACAACCACTTTGACATTGATACAACCTCCAGCTTCGTGCCTACACGTATCACCATCTCCTCTGAACGCTGTAGATCATCCCAGAGCTCAACATCTCCGCCAATCACTCCTTTACAATATGCGGCGTCAACCTCGGCTCAGTCGGCCATCACTTCCCCCGATGTGTTCGCCCCCTGCTCCACAACAGTCAGTCGAGACCACTTCACAACCGTCTACATCTACTACGCCTACTGGTAACACATCTTCACCACTGTGGACCGACGTTGTCTCCAAGAAATTACACAAGTCATCTACGAAAACGTATGTGTCATCTGTTAGTGTTAAGCACACAAAACGCATCAAATGACCACAGGAAAATCGTCCGTCAAATGTGGACTGCAATATACTCCCGCTCGACTTGTATCTGCGGAATACTTTTTAACCGGTTTTCATACCGACACATCATGTGTGGACATTTCTACGTATGTGTCATCTAATTTGAAAATGAAGTGAACCTGTGAACGCCTTCCAGCAACTCACAACTACTACGCCTCTTTCAAACTGTGTGTTGACCGAAAGCTCTCTATGATGCCAACCTTTGGCCAGTCGGCACAAAGATTGGTCGATACTTTCCTCCAAGGAAGTACGACACAGCAAATTCAACACACCTATAGATTGTCGTATATGTATTGTTTCTTTTAATGCGAGAAGCATACGGAACAGTTCACTTGATTTGATTAACATTTTAACTACATGTGATATACTTGCTGTGAATATTGGCTTCCCAAACAGAGCCTTTCATATATTAATTCTGTGCACTCTGACTTCAGTGCTACGGGCATTAGCTCCGTCGATTATGGTGATGGCTTCAGTGGTCGTCCTCACGGTGGTCTTTGTTTTTTATGGCGAAGATCACTTGACCCATCCATCGAAATTTGGTTTACGACGATGAGAAAAGACTTCTCGGTCTTAAAATTACTACTTCTAATGCCACAATTCTTGTTCTTAATGTTTATCTACCATATCTACTTTGTTTATCTACCAAATGATAATTATGATGAATATCAAGCTATCTTAGGCAAGATCCAAGCCATATCTGATTCATTTGAATCAAGTAATAGTTTTATTATTGGAGACTTTAATGCTGATTTAATCAAGACCAGCTTATTTTAAACATTTCTAAATCCTTTTATTAGTGAATATTCGTACAATATACTTTATTCCAAGTGACATTAAGTATCTTCCCCCCCGATTCGTTTACATATGTTAGTGACGCCCATGGTTCTAGGAGCTGGCTGGATCATGTGCTTTGCACCCACTCCAGTCACTCATCTGTCTCCGATATGGTAATTAATTATGATTGTGTATCTTCGGATCATTTTCCTATATCGTTTAATATTTGTATCAAATTACTACCCACTTCTGAAGCGTTCACTATGAAACAAACTTGTAAGCCCAGTCCCATGTGGGATTGTGCCTCCTCCCATGACCTTCTCAACTATTACACCAAATCTGGTTCTCTTTTATCTGGCATTAATGTACCACATGCTGCTCTAAGCTGTACAATCCTAACTGCCTTGATGAAGCCCATCAGCTGCACTTGTGCAAATTTTATAATGATATCATAAATTCTCTTATGGATGCTTCCGATGTCATCCCTACTAAAACGCATATCACATCCCGAAAATTCAATGTTCCTGGTTGGAACGACCTGGTCAGGGACTCTCATCAAGCTGCCAGAGAAACCTTTCTCATCTGGCGGTCTGCTGGGAGTCCGAGACATGGTCCTTTGTATGACTTCTTAATGAAATTAAACGTGCCCAATTTAAACTCAACAAAAGACATTGTAAAAACAAATGCTGAATCTCTTAAAGCTGAGCGACTTGCTTCCAATCTGAGCAGTCGTGATTTTAAAAACATTTGGAATGGCATCAAACAAGTAAATATTGCCAGGTTACCTAACCCCAGTAATGTTGGAGGTGCCTGTGGCGCTGAAAATGTCAGAAATATGTGGCTTCATCATTACCAATCACTGCTTAATTCTGTACCCGAGTCTACTGTTCACATCCATAAGATTGATATGTATTGTAGCAATATTCAAATTAGCGACAATATGGTTGTTAAAGTTAAAGAACTACAATAATTAATAATTGCTATGCCTGTTGGTAAAGCCTCCGGCTACGACCATATCAGTAATGAACATTTTAAGTATGCTAACGAAAAACTACATATTCTTATATCTCTGTTTTATAGTAGTCTATTAATACATGTTTTTTTTACCTGATACTATGATGATAACAATCATAGATCCCATCATAAAAAAATAAATCTGGTGATTTGTCAGATAGTAATAACTATAGACCCATTGCCCTTGCCACAGTTGCTAGAAAACTACGTGAATCATTAATATTATCCAGGGCTACCCCATTTCTCATTACATGTGGCAATCAATTTGAATTTAAAAAACATCACTCTACTGAGATGCTCATATTTCTGTTAAAAGAACTTTTTCGAAACTATATTGCTAATGGGCCTTCTATGTATGTTACTATGTTGGATGCCTCCAAAGCCTTCGACAAAGTTAACCACAGCAAGCTATTTGGTAAATT
>OZ024855.1:3062490-3064990 GCA_964017155.1 Oasisia sp. SBJ-2009
GTTGAAAACAAGCTTCGGTATAAACAGGCAGCATTTGCCTCGATACCTTTGTTATCGGATATGTCAATACATGCCGCGGTGCTGCTATCAGACATTTCAAGTCGAGCCGTCCTTGTGTACGTTAAATGTTATTACACCCATGTATCCATATAACTCAAATCGAGTACGGGCTCATTATGAGAAACGCGTGTTATGAGACGAAGTGATATTGTTGATTTTGAAGGAGGACACTCGAGCCGGTCTTAAAACGACGCGCATTGACAGTTTTTGTAAACGTTGATATGCGAAAATCAATATGTACCTAATAAATGTATTTATGCACTGTGGCATTGTCAATGCAATTGACTGGCCGCGTGTAGACGACCTGTTGCTTTGACGAAAGTAAACCACGCCTGTGTACGCCCATTTCTTGGTAACATGTCTTGTTTGTTTGAATGCCAACCGTCGCCGTAGAAGTAAGTGACCCTGCAACCAATCGGCACCCGGCAAGGGTCTACAGTTTAGATTCTATTTGAAACGAATTTGATTTTCGGTTTAAAATATTCAAATAATAAAAAATAAGTTAACTCTAATATATGTTTTAAACTCTAACACATGCTTTGTGTTTAGAATCTAGTATTATACTTTTAGCGTGGGTGGATTCGCGAATGCTGCAGTACTCAGATCAATCTCAGGAACGGTAAATAATTTATGAATGAAAGCCTGAAAACCAGAACAGGTGTGACTCACTAGAAAACCATTACATTCTCACCATACGTGAATTAACAGCATATACCAAAACGTATGTAGCAGTAAGAAGTCAGCAAACATTTTGTACCAAGATGCAGTATTCGTGTAAACATAAAACTGACCTATCCATCACGTGACCGGTTGCCTAGAAAATGTATGTCTAGCGATCAAAACACGCATGCTGAACATGTTGGGGGTTCTTTAGTTTCTTCGTACAGGTTGTTGAAATTATAGTTTAAAAGGATTTTCTTTATGTCTAAAACGCAATGGTAACTTGTTTAAGTGTAAAATGTTTGTAGTGATGTTTGGTCCAGGCGCTAGGTGTCGTGTCGTAACAGTAATACAATTTATTTGTAACCGTCACAGTCAAAATAACGTGTATGACTTCCGTCGAGTTTTCTATTCAAAATAATATTGGAATAATTGTTTCCGACATAAATTCCACAAAATATTGGATGCCATGTCCGAACGTTCTTTGTGTTCAACGTCCGTACTTTTTTGTGCTGGACAGCGAGCCACGTGACGAATACGTCATTTGAACATTTGAATAAACATCCACCACGTGATGTTTTCATTAAGACAGTTTTGTTACTACCAAATGCCGCAAACAGCAATTCACAATATGCTTTGTTAAAACTGAGCATGGCAAAACTGCAAAATTGGTGTTATACAACGAACGTTTCACGGCATGATCTAAGACTTTAATAGTGCAAAGTATACAATTGTCATCTAAATATAAGATAACAAACATTATTATTACAGCTTTGAAGGAAGGTCAGATATAAACATCAAGTTATTTACGTGCGTAATCTGCATTGCAAACATGTTCTATATGATAATAATTAATAATATCAAAGAATATAGTAGTATGTCAAGTAATGTAATCCGGGGCTAGATACATATGTTTGTTCAGCCGAACGCTGGCTTATCATAGAATTGTAATGTATTGTTTTTATTCAGATTCCAACACGTCCAGAGGACCCAGTAACAGAACTGGTAATTGAAACAATGCCTACAAATAATAAAACAATAATATCATACTAAAAACAATAACGACAATACGTCCATAAAAACACACCGAGTACCAACATTGAATTAACCAGGTATCACTGATTCTATTATTTGGTCGCGCCACCGACGTAAAGATTAGGACAATCCCAAACGTGACGCAGCAAAACCTGACCAATTCAATCAAAGCATGTACTAGGACATGACTTCATGGAAAATACCGCGCTGTGTTTAACACGTGCTATGACTCGAGGGGATATGGAACCTTACAATGCACTGGCTCTGACTGTTTGGCTGTGAAAGGCTAAATATGATCTCTTCGCGTACTGCTTCGTGTCATTCAAGGAAGTGCACTCCGTGGACTTACGTTTGACCGGAGTGCACCGTAGCCTCAGGCCCCAGTAATCGGACCGCGGCTTGAGCCAAGAGTGACCACAACAAAAGTACTGCTTTTAACTCGAGGTCACCGGTTCATTGTCGTTTGTTTAATGCTTATAACACTAGAGTAAATACGCCAGATTACGTTTACTAAAGGGGAGCCGTAGTTTGCAGTTTGAATGTTGATTCTTCAAAACGTAAGTTATACATTATACTTTATAAGCGGCAGCTTAAACTGAGCTTTACTTGTTGTTTAATGTTGATGTTTGTTGTTATTATTGAATCAACGTTAAACGTGAGATAATGTTGTAACGATGAGTTCAGTATAATATGAGTTTATATCTCTACACCCCGATGTGTACTATACAAAGCGTGTGTTATTATT
>OZ024855.1:3069990-3074990 GCA_964017155.1 Oasisia sp. SBJ-2009
ATAACGAAGTCCCGCTTAATGTGAAGCCGCCGGACGATCAAACGGCAATAGTGTAAACACGCTGTCAAGTCGTGTGTGGACAAGTTTGTTATTACCAGCGTGTGCACGGTTAATATAATGTATTCACAATAGGCGTATCGTGAAATTAATGTCATACACAAACGGAAACGTCGGTGCATAGCGAATCGTGGCCGCCCTGGCGTGTGTCACATATAAAAGGCAAATAAACAGTTAGTTGCTTTGAAAGGTGTATTTGGTAAACATGGTCGGCGATTTGTTCATCGATGATTGTATTTTGAATTACTAAATAATACTATTACTCACCGGCGAACTTGATTTATCCGGGGGAGGGGGTGTTAAGTATTAAAATTACACATTACGCTGCCATACCTTTATTTCAACAGACCAATAATGAAGCAGTTGTTACAGAAATATCACCGTTGACGTCATCGCTGTTGGATATTACACCTTGTTATATCACATGTGTAAAGCCTCTCTGTATGACGTTGTATGACGTAGGGCCGCAAAGGTTAATTAAACTAATTTAATCTCTCTCTTCTCTCTCCTCTCTCTCTCTCTCTCTCCTCTATCTCTCTCTCTCTCTCTCTATATATATATATATATACATATTTCTCTATATAATATATATATATATATATATATATATATATATATATATACACACATATATATATATATATATATATATATATATATATATATATATATATATATATATATATATATATATATATATTTTTTTTTATATATATTTTTTATTATATATGTATATTTATATATATAAATATATAATAAAAAATATATATTAAAATGTATATATATATATTATATATAGAAATATATATAGAGAGAGAGAGAGAAAGAGAGAGAGAGAGAGCGAGACAGAAGGAGAGAGAGAGAGGAGAGAGAGAGGAGAGAGAGAAGAGAGAGAGATTAAATTAGTTTAATTAACCTTTGCGGCCCTACGTCATACAACGTCATACAGAGAGGCTTTACACACGTGATATAACGAGGTGTAATATCCAACAGCGATGACGTCAACTGTGATATTTCTGTAACAACTGCTTCAGTCAATATGTATATATGTATATATATACATATATATATATATATATATATATATATATATATATATATATATATATATATATATATATATATATATATATATATATATATATATATATATATATATATATACATATTGACTCTCCATAACGCCGCGCAGAGAGAGGATTAACCTGATTTTGGATACGTGGACATTATTTGGTCAATGTTTATATATATATATACTGCCCTCGGATATAATTATGTTGATATAGTCTATATTACTCAAACATAACAGCCTATGTTGTACCATTAACCGACTCTTCCATGTAAAGGATATTCGCATATGTTCACACTGGCCTAGATACGTGTCACGTTATTCAGTGTTGAACACCTCATGTCCAAAACCGACATCCTCGCCGTTTGCTTGGATAGTTTCAAGAAATAGCGCAATTTAGTTTCCAGGTTTAATGCAGCGTTGCCTTCATGCCTGTATACAAGAACACACGTATACTAGTGCGTGTTTTGTTTTTAGATCCACTAGATGTTGCACTCTGCAAAGCAAGAAACTATCATCAATAAAATATTTTAGCCACCACAAATTTGAGTTTATGCTAAATAGAAATGTGATGGTCTTCGATGCATATAGCTTTGCTCAAAACAGTTTTAAGATGTTGCAATACTCTAAATACAAGAAACTGAGTCATACATAAACATCACTAATACGCCAATCCCATATCACAAATTCGGAAACAATAATTTAATAGTGGGCTGAGCGTATACCCCGATTAGGCGCAATACGAGCGGTGTTCACCGGAGT
The DNA here is from genome assembly GCA_964017155.1 of Oasisia sp. SBJ-2009. Classification (NCBI taxonomy): domain Eukaryota; kingdom Metazoa; phylum Annelida; class Polychaeta; order Sabellida; family Siboglinidae; genus Oasisia; species Oasisia sp. SBJ-2009. Next base: position 3,071,879 of record OZ024855.1, read on the forward strand.
GACGTTGCGCCGGAATCAATCATGTAAACAATAATGATAGCCATTGAACACGGAGTAACTTAATCCCTCGTGACTGGGTCGCTAATCCCTGGGTAGAACTCCCACGCTGGGACGCGTGTGCGCCTGGGTACTGGTGTGCCGGCAACAATACCTTTGTTATTCCGAATTAACGACTGTTACACGTAGGCGCCTCGTAGCGACCGCGGTACCGGCCGGGGAGGGCTGGACGGCCGGGCGGGCGGGCGGGCGGCGCCTCGTCATTGTTACTTCTCTGTCAACAACAACGCATGAACCCGAGCCGGTCAAACCGACCGGAAGCGCATGCCTCGCCGCCGGCAGTGACTGTCGTCATCGCGCAACGTTGTGGCATATCAACATGACTTGTTGCCATCGGCAGACGTAAGACTCACTTATGAGTTTACCCGAACAGTTGAATGAACGCTTATAGTTATAACTTCAACTAGACGGTGGTACTTCGCTGAAGCAATGCGGCAATCGGAGGTCTGGGCAATCGATTTCACGGGTGGCAACGGACATTTGGAAACGGTAAGTGTCATGGCATTGTCATAGCAAACAGCGGGCGTCTATCACGCTCTTTTTGTGCTAGTCTGTTGTGATATCGGCATTTTAGGGTCTTCATCAGTCATCTTCGTCTTCTTCCATTGTAAGACCAACATCGTTCTTTTAGCGATTCTGTCACTGGTGCTGAGAATGAGACGACAACAACTCCATGGTTAGCCCCAGAAGGGGTTGTATGGAGTATATAGACCGAAGTCCCAAGAGTCCACAACATGTTTTCTACTGTATATGTCGTATACCTCTCTTGGCGGTGAAACCAGGAGAAACCGACTGTTTCTAGCGTATCTTCCGAAAAACGCCAGTCACGATGGATCAAAATTCCTCGAGGTTGTAAGCTTATACTGAAACTAAGCTGTTTCTGCGTCCTCAAAGAGACTGGCACAGTTTGTTAGTGATTTTAATCGGCTTAATCTTTGCCAACTTATTGGCTTACTGCGACTGGCGGTGTCCGTCACTGGATAGCCTTCCTGGAGGTTGTCGTTCGGGTTGCCAAGTCCTGTATCATAATTATTGAGTCAATATTTAACCGTTTGCATTTTATTCAGGATCAGTGGTCGACCGTGACCGTTCGGATAGCATTCCACAGACCCCGGTGTTGTGGCTTAATTACAACTGAGTGCGGTATACTTGTCACTAGCCCTCAGTTAGGTATTTGTGGAATTCGTTCGAGTGGTTTGGCATGGTACCATCACCTCTAGTGGGAAGAACAGCACGGCCTGGCGGGAATAACTCGCACTGGTCGTTAAACTCCAAAGGTATACAACCAACAGGACTCATATCACGTAAGATCGAACCACCAATATTATGCTTAGTGGTCGGCTCCAGAAGACGAGAGATAAGAAAGACTACCAACATTACACATCGTCAGCACCACAATAATATGTAGACGTCTCGAAGATGACAATGGACCACCAATATATCATATCGCTGTCAGCACCAAAAGACTTTAACGATAAGAAAAGACCATACACCTGACACGCTGTCATAAGACCCAGAGGACACGAGGGATAAGAATAAACCACCGATCTCATACGTCATCGTCAGTGGCAAATAAACAGCTGATAAAAACGGACAACAACTATTATACATCGCGATAATAATAATAATAATAATAATAATAATAATAATAATAATAATAATAATAATAATAATAATAATAATAATAATAATAATAATAATAATAATAATAATAATAATAATAATAATAATAATAATAATAATAATAATAATAATAATAATATTTAATATATATATTATATATTATATATTATATATTATATAACACTGGTTGTCCATTCTTTTCGCTCGAATTTTCTGGGGCTTATCGCGATGTATAATAGTTGTTGTCCGTTCTTATTAGCTGTTGTGGGAAGCACCAGAAGATGTTGGAGGTACTAACGGACCACCAATTTTATATAATGATAGGGTCTATTGTGGTCAGCACCAGAAGATATGGGAGAATAGGACGCACCACCAATGCTATATATTGTTGCCACCAACAGAAGACAGACCACCAATCTTACATATTGTTGTCAACACTAGAAGAAAAGGGAGATGGAAACCGACCACTAATCTTAATTACTGCAATGTACTTTGGAGCAACGCATTGAATCAGAGAATGACGTATAGACCGAACAGTCGACACCTGGGTCTGGGCGTGGACACGTTGTATAGATTGTGTTTTACTGTGTGTTTTACAAAGTACACATAATCGCTTAAGTGGTTTGCAAAGTGTGTTTTACTTCACCGTGATACAAAGTAAACATCATTATATATGTAATATGTAAACTGCGTTTTATTGTACGAAACAGGATACACGGTTTTTCTGTCGGTGCGTCGTGAATGGTGTGTCACAATGCGACACAGGACACATATTTATTAATTCAATGGTTTGTCAGACGTGTGTTATCGAGCGATATTGAGCACACATTATTATTTCAGTGTTATGTGAACTAAAACGGCGTCAATATCGAACAACGACCGGTTATGATAACGGGGCGTAACGAGCAGAGCTAGCCACGGCAGCCGCAGACACGGATCAATAACCACTGCCTTGACGACTCGGATCAGCCCAAGTCAGCACCGTGTCCACGGGCGGTGCACGGCGGAGGATTAGCGCGGTCAGTCGAGCGTGGAGCGCCGAGTTCACTGGAGCGCGTCGGTGAACGGGCACGCCGGTTTGGCAGCGATAATCGAGCGAGAACTTGGGCAGAGTTTCTGGTGAGTCTTTTCTCAACTCGCTCCGTGTGCAGTCACGAAACGACGCCGGTTGGAAGGGCGATGTCCGTTGGGATATCGCTCCTCGGGGAAGGAAACTTTCTGGTAGATATCGCAGGAGAGTCTTGTTGAGTTGGAGTGACTTGTGTACGTGTGCAATGAGGCGTCTAGGTGTGAATAGTTCGGGCCGAGGACACATGTAGATCAGGCCGATGCCGCGACTTCCTGCGAATCGTCAGGTTGATTAACGAGCGCGATACAGCATAGAGACTTATCTGTCCACGTTTCACCATAGATCAGTTCGCAGAGCCTCGGA
>OZ024855.1:3077490-3080989 GCA_964017155.1 Oasisia sp. SBJ-2009
ATTCATGTAGATTCAATACAGTCAATACGTGGATCGCACCGTCTACAATGGCATACTTTTGGTCAGTATGGTTTCGTGTTGGAATCACGTGATCACAACTTTAGCCAAGATTAATTACACTTAGTCATAAAATCGACCGGTACAAATGCATCACCATTGGAAGAGAATATGTTCACAATGTCGTTGCCAAATAACCTGTAGTCAATGATGCAAGCAACACCTGGCTGTTTCCAATACATAGACAGTATGTTCATGTTCCCCGGTTGTAATGCACTATTCATAATACCAAGACATGTGTTGAATGCACACTTCCTCTGTGGGTACGTGTACTGGGATTGCTGCTACGGAGATTAATCACATTCTTGGGATAATTAGAAGAAATTGTACACATACAAAGCGGTACAGCTAATTGGACCGCTGTACAATGCAGCTAATTATACCACTGCACTAGGCAGTAATTAAGCCTCATTTGTAATACCGGGTACAATCACAGAAGCCATATTATAAGAAGTACATAGATTATCTACGATAGATAAGCTAGAATGAGAACAATGACGAGTGGCTTGAGTTGTTCGTGGACCGAGTGACCTTACTTGTGATAGCTGCCTAATAGATTTGAATGGACAACACTTTAGACGAGAACACGTGGCAGAAACCAACTAGACATTGTTAAGCTATTGAATGATGCTTGATACTTGTATAGAAATGTGTTCTTCCAATTGAAAGAAGGCAGTAGAACCATAGGACACAGTGTAGCGTTAGATACAGAACAGTGCAGGTTGGACATAACGAACCAAAGGCTTCCTGTTCCATGTGCACTCTGTAACAGGTACGTAGCTATTGGAAATATCATCGTTAAATCTGATAAAACTAAATTGCGCTTAGGGTAACAAGTAATAAAACCATGATTTGTAATTTGACTGTTGCGTTCACGATGCGTTGAGATCGAGAACACAATGTTCAAACGATTTATCGCAGAGATCTTGGGACTTTTAGCTGAAGTAGACTGGGTGTGTTTCACGCAACTTGTCTGATAGGCCTACACCAGTTTCAGCAAACGTCCTCTTTAAAATTATCTTCATCATCACGATGCAGCCGTACTATCCTGTGGTAACTTGAAGACCTCAGTATGAAGTTTCCGGTTCTATCTGTCTTGCGCTACCCTCTGTCAGATGGTGTTTCCTTCCATTTTCTTCACACAAAAATCTCCACAGTGCCATCCTTGACTTGACAATGTTTGTTCCGGATAACGAACGACACAAATTCGATTTATGGGAACTTTAGGCCGTCGCGAGAAGGTATATATGTCGCTACGTGAAGATCAACGCGTCTAGGTACTCGGGTCGTGTTGATTTGAAGCAGCCGTCTCGTCCTGTCCCGTCAGGCCCCCGGCGCGCGCCGCTCTCAGCGCACGGCGCGGCTTTCACGGAGGCATAATTGCGTTTGTCGACGGTAAATTCACTCAGCATAATCCGCCGTCGCAATGGCAAATCACGCTGGAGGTAGACCCCGAGGTAGGCCTCGCGACACCGCCTGGTGAGTTCACAAGGACCACGCTACTCGAGGTCTGTCGTCGACGGAAATCGTGATATTAAAAGCCCGTTTTTGTCGGGCTTTTTGTGTATAATTCAGTCGTTACTATGCGCGCGCGTAGCTGTGTTATGAGTGTCGCCGGCTGGCGACCTACATACAGCGCGTGCGTCATTCCTGTCGTTGCGAAACCGACCTACTTAGTGATATATATACAGGCACGTAGAGTGATTGTTTTTTGCAAGGGGGTGACCTTCGCTTGCATCCCCCCCTGGTCTTTTAGAATGGGTCTAGACACTTCGCCTTGAACTGTACAATCGTGTACACATTCACGCCACCCGTTAAGTCAACAATAACTACAAAGACAAACGCAGAAAAACAGTACATATGATATTTAACAGTATCGATAACCCAGCGGTGGTAATATCAACAACACATTTGCAGCCACGTGTGTATTTTGTTGTTCCATTGTGTGAGTATCGACTGTCGCCAGCGGCAGATTTATCGGTTTCTGTCCCACTGCCGCCCGACAGCAATTTGTCAATATTGAGTACGCATGACTAAGGTATATTGTGACTATTTTTTTCGAGGCATGCACTCTTTTTTCTTTACTTACAACTGTCACAATACCTATAGTAAATAGACACAAAAACGATCCTATTTCATTGTCTGGTAGTTGAATAAGGCTAGTTTATGGAGCCCGTCTCAGACACACTGGCTAATCTGTTTGCCAACTCCACTGGGGCCCAGGTCTTTACCATTGTCCTCTTGATCTATGTGCAAAATGGACGTGGAAATGTACCGCGGTATTGGTCCGTGATGGTAAGGATTTCAAACTAAGGAATAACATTTATTCACACATTGATTGTTTGATCATTATATATATATATATATATATATATATATATATATATATATATATATATATATATATATATATATATATATATATTATACTGGAGGAGATATGCTTATCAATTATTCTTATACAATACATGTCATCGTGATTAGCAGTAATACGTATTTTAATCAAGCATATTATTATGTGATTGCAAGAGTACCGGAAAAGCAGTGCTCATTTATACATTAATTTAATGTGGAGTAACAATAATTCCTATTGATCTCAACCGCCTTAGAGTGTTGTTGACGGACGTCGTATGACAGAGGTTTTGCATTTTATCGTTATATGCAATACACTTGCTAGAATAAGCATGGTGCCGATCATTTGAGCACAAAATCAAACTCCCTCGGAAGCATGAAGCGATGCACCAGACGTGAAGCATCTGTCAACTCTCGTTTCGTTCGTGTTACGTAAGAGACAAACAGGGGAACCGACGCGGCGAGTGTAGCACGCAAGTTGGTGTAATGAATCACTCGACCCGGCGAAGGTCGATTTACTCTCGACGGTGTCTTTACCTGGCGAGGAGGTCTTGGCGTGTTGTGGAGGTTTTGTCGTGTTGTGAAAGGCCACGGAAGTTTTGTCGTGTTGTGGGTGTTTTTGTCGTGCAGTAGATGTCTTGTCGGGTCGTCAACGTCCAGCGTTTATTAAAAGAATTTGGAAGAAGACGAGCACACATTTAATGAAGTTTTCCGTTATTATATTGAACATAGCTCTATTATACTAATTAATAATAATAATAATAATAATTAGAATAGTAACATAACTGATAAAGAGAACACTAATATTGACGTACAGAGGAGACCACATTGCGAGACGATATAATAATCACCACAGTCAGGGTGTGAATTCTTCAGACAAGTCGTGGAACAATCACCGCGTCTCGTCGACTGACAACTGTCGATAACAAATGCGTGCACACGGCAGGTGTCAGATACCTTAGACTACCCGTCCTATTTCAACACACGGTGCTTCCGCTAATAGCACTTCTATTTTCGTTTCATGACGTGCACGCCACGCCTATCCTATATAAAGGTATCTGACAGCGCGTCACTCGCGCCATCCGTTAGC
>OZ024855.1:3081189-3201189 GCA_964017155.1 Oasisia sp. SBJ-2009
GCATAGCGACAAGAACAGTCTGTACCCGACGAGACAACGGGCGCAGAAGCCGCAGAGCACGGGCGCTCACTCGGCCGGCGCTTCGGTCCAGCAGCAGGGCAGTCTGAAGCGGGCCAAGTCGTTCGGCAACTTCCCGCGCCAGCTCAGTGTGCCGAGCGGCTCGAAAGCGCGGTCGGCGAAGTTGTCGACCGGAAACGGAAACAGACAGTACACGTACACGAAGCAGTCGGCGGCGACGACGCGTCGACCAGAGCGACCGGTGCAGAACGCACACAGCGCCGAGAACCAGAACGGCACCGACACGCCGGCGGAAGTGACGTCAGACCAGGACGTGGACCTAGAAAAGCAGGATATGATCCTGAAGTGGCTGACCGGGGTGGACGGCGCGGAACGACCCCCGTCGCCCGAGTTCATTCACCACGGCAGTCCCGAGCAGTCGGACACAGCCATTCACGTCGTATACGACGGCGACTGAACGCGACACCTAGCGGCAGTGGTGCGCCGCCAGGGCGCGCGGCTGTGCTCCACCTAGCGGCGTCGCTGTATTGTTTCTATCGTCAGCGCCAGTCTGACTGTACAAAAGGAATTAACGGCAATTCACTCCGGCGTTCTACGCATTCGACCAAATCCCTAATAATATTGTCACTGATCTCCAATACATATTGTAAGAAACATTTGTACATTTTCCTTTCAGCCACGTCGTTTTACTGTCATGAAAAAGTCGGACTACAGAACAACACGGCTGTGCACCGCACGACCGGCGGATTGTGTATTGACATTTCGGAGCAGAACACCTCTCGTCACATCCGGAACACGACAAAAGAAGACTTATTTGCAGATCTTTACGACGTCATCAGTTCCGCTGCAGCGACTGGGGATTGTCCGGTGCGACCGGTTGCCATGGACGCCATCGGTCGGGACACAGGAATTGTAGACGTCCGCAACTGATCATGAGTGCACGCCACCCGATTGCTTGTTTAAATTCGACATGTACATATATATGTGTGTATGAAACCTCTCTGTGATATTTCTCTGTACATAGCACACTTGTTTAGTACTGCGTTCATAATGTGTCACGTTTATACTGTGCTATTTATTTGATGTGTATTTGACGTAGTTGTTTGGAAACTCTGGCGACTCAGCACGATGACGTCAGACGTGTACACGGTGACGTCACACGTGTACACGGTGATGTCTGACGTGTTGTCTCAGTTGAAGGAACGAAATAAAGTATTCGGTTATGCAACCTACAACGGCAGTTCAATGGTAATTGCATGCCATAAATAGAGACAACTAAAACAAACATATATAATAGATCCGATTGGTAAACAAAATACATGATTTTATACACAAGACGACGACGACGAAGATGATGAAGACGACAAATAAAACAGTATTTAAACGAAGAAGAACACAATAGAAGCTACTTACTTTATATCACAAAACCAGACGGCTACATTGTCATCTTACTCGGGAATATCGCTATTTTGTAGTATACTTAACCGATGTCACGTCATCGTTACCTTTGCCGTGAGCCAGTCACCAGATTTGTGACGTCCCTTCTCCAGTCCATAAATTAAAATGGGGATTTCTGTTCACTGATGAGTAATTACATTCAAGCAACCGGTCATCTAAGTGCACTATGGAGTAGTCAGAAGGCGTCTATTGAAGAAAAGTCCTCAAAATAGCAGTGTGACACAATAAGACAAGTTTGTCGTCATGATAACGTTGGAAGATAGACCAATCCGTGTATTATAAAGTAAGCAGGCGTGACACCTGTCTACTTTTTATCACCAACAACGATAATTTTTAATTGGCGTGTCATTACTAACTTAACTACAGATAACAAGGTACTTAGCGGCTAGTAAAAGGCTACACGAGTTATTATTTTGCGGCAAATAATAGGCTACACGAGTTATAATTTTCACCAGAGACACCGCAAGTATCAATGCGTTATTGACCAATTATTTGTTGTGTGCGTGTGTGTGTGTGTGTGTGTGTGTGTGTGTGTGTGTGTGTGTGTGAGTGTGTGTGTGCGTGCGTGCGTACGTGCGTGCGTGCGTGCGCGCGTGCCCGCGTGCGTGTGTATGTGTGTGTATGCAAGCGTGCGTTCGTGCGTTCGTATACTTGGGTGTATGTAAAACTATGTATATCGATGTCCCATTTCACAAACACATATGGCGTGTGTGGCCTTCATATTGACTTTCCGTTGGTGCGAGTAATGAGGTGTTCGCATGGACGTGCTGTTTGTAGAACGAGGACAAGGTGTGTTCGTATAACTTATTAATCTCAGCACAGCCCCGGGGCTCCAGTCCTGCAACAATTAAGCGTCTGCCAAAGTCGCTACGTGGTTTGTCGTTAAGACTGGGTAATTTTACAGAAGACTATAGTTCACACATCCCATTGTTTTCTAGTTAAAAGATCATATTGTCTACAGTTTTGTTTAGGATTTATTGACATATTCTGTCGTGTTTTTGTGTCTCCAGCTGGTTCACAGCACTGACACATTCTGACTTCGGCCAATCATAGCTAATAGTTAGTTGGTCACAAGTCTATTCACCAAGTACGTCAGTGAATAACCGTCTAGTCAATAAAGATAGTTGGCTGTATTTAACCGGTCCATCGCGTGGCCTGTTGCTAGACAACATGTCCGTCGAGCTACTAACATGGATGTCGGACATGTGTAGGGACTAATTATGAAAGAGTTTTGTTGAAATTCTGGCTCCATGAATAAGACTTAGTGTTTTTTCTGACCTATGGACAATAACTTACGGCATCATCGCGAGTAGTAGATAGGTACATTTTGCATAAAAGTGCACTTCATGCATATAATTGCAGTCGGCCTCGTTATGGGTAGATGCGATTATAGACGTATGTGTGAAGTGGCGCCATCTGCCAGCAAGTTTGTCTGACCTGTTGCTAATTGATTGCGGACATTCTCAAACCAAACACATCAGATTCCGTTTTCCGTCGACCAATGATCGTTTTGTCGCAACCCGTCCTGCATTGCGAGGAATGTCTCTCTCGCTAGCGATACGCCGAGGCCGATGTTTAATCCGTGTCGATTCTAAAATTAACGGTAACACGACGCAATGGCGTGCAAGTTACACAAACAAATGGGAACGGTCAAGGCAACATGATACGTCTATTTGAGACGCGAAGCCGAAGGTCGTCGAAACTGGCTACGCAAGCCACTGCGTTCATGATATGGGCTTTGCGCAGGTGGGATCGAGTGCAGCGCCGACAACTTCCGGTGAAACTAGGACGCGGAACACTCCCGGTCCTGCAGAACATAAGGAATTCGCAACCGATTATGTATATAATTAATTAGCAGCAGTAATAGTCAATCCGGCGAATATAATACACGGTGATCACAAAAAGGTGTTTGTGAACAAACACGTTTGATTATGTGTTTCATGCAGTAATAGGGGCCTACTAGCGCACACCAGCACCAGAAAATATATTTACTTAAGACGTCGAACATTAAAAATTATATTTAATCCACAGTAATTTAATTATAGATTATCGGCTGTTGCTTTTCGAGATACCAAGGCAAAACAGAATTACAGACCCTCAGGACGGCGATGTGCCTGCAAACGCACCCGTTCACATGGTCACGCTGGCCAGAGTACCGCTCGGTGTCTCAGCGGGGGCAGTTGGAGGTGTATCGGCAGCCGCTGGGATGGAGGGTGTTGGGGGTATCACCGCGGAGTAATTAGGGTGTTTCTTCTAGATTAATCAAGCGGTATGAAGTTGGAGGTATGTTTGAAAGCCGGCAGTCGGAGGTAGAAAACGCATGTCATATCTTAACCACGCTACGGATATACAGTGATGCGGCATTCTTCCTCCTCCTTCTCCTCCTCCTCCCCTCCTGCTCCTCCTCCTCCTCCTCCTGCTCCTCCTCCTCCAAAACTGGTACTTTATATGGTATCGCATGTATGGAGTTTAAACAGAGTATATTAGCAATGTTATAATCAATGAGTAATTGAGCGAACCAGCCAGCCAGCCAGCCAGCCAGCCAGCCAGCCAGCCAGCCAGCCAGCCAGCCAGCCAGCCAGCCAGCCACCCAGCCAGCCAGCCAGCCAGCCACCCAGCCACCCAGCCAGCCAGCCACCCACCCAGCCAGCCAGCCAGCCAGCCAGCCAGCCAGCCACCCAGCCAGCCAGCCACCCAGCCAGCCAGCCAGCCACCCAGCCACCCAGCCACCCACCCACCCAGCCAGCCACCCACCCACCCAGCCAGCCACCCACCCACCCACCCACCCACCCAGCCAGCCAGCCACCCAGCCAGCCAGCCAGCCAGCCAGCCAGCCAGCCAGCCAGCGCCCGCCAGCAAGCCAGACAAACAGACAGACAGACAGTCAGGCACCCAGCTAATTTCATGCGTGCGCTTGTTGCCCGGCTGGTCAAGAACAGAGTGACCTGATGCATCTGGCATTAAGTCTAATCAACCTACCCATCCCGCGTTGTCATATAAACCGTCACCCGTCAAATCTGGCTCACGGATCATGTACACTGAGAGGCTCAACGCTAGACATGCAAATTGTCAGCCGATCTAGGCTACGTCCGGTAACAAGGCGAAACTAAGCAGAATATATATAGGTACCAGCTGTTAATGTTATAAGAGTACACTCGATTCACCGGAACAAACACATTCACCAATTATAAATGCTTTGCTAATGTCGTCTTCGATAACGTCGGGTTACACGTGTTCGGAAAATTTAGCGCGAATGTATCCTTGGTTTGGTTCAAATACGGATTTTTATTTCTTTGTATTTTATATTTGGTTTGTTTTTGAAAGTATTTCTTTGTATTTGTATTGAAATCTTGAAAACAACATTTGATTTGGCTGAGTTTTATTTGATCCCAAAATGTGTATTTGGATACAACCCTATTTGGTATACGTCCTTATTTACTGACTGACGTTTGGTATCTACTTGGTTGGTTACCGTCTTTTTTCCAACTGGTAAGCTGCTGAATTTCAGCTCTCTCGTTTGCGTTTTTCTCTTATTCATTGATCCCTATTAATACAATTAATTCCCGGCTTGGCGTATTCTAGAACAGGTTTTATCGTGGAATTTGATGTGTTCGTTCAATAAGCCTACAACAATGGTCCCGATTTAAAAAGGACGCCGGCGCTGATTCATCGAGCACAGCCAGCACAGAAACCATTAACCCTGGCTCCTGGACGGGGGGCGCGACAGAACACATTCAGATTGAAAACGTGTCCATTGTACGGTAGTCTAAATCGTGTCATTTAATAAAAACAAGTTTTGTAGGCCAGGATATGACGAGTCAAGAGTTCACAATGGTCTTATCAATATGCAATTTCCAGTACGATCGACGTGATCTCATTTATCAGCGACAAGCATATATAAAACAAACGTACCTGGGTGTGCTGCTTGGAGTGCGTGTGCGTGTGCGTGTGCGTGTGCGTGTGCGTGTGCGTGTGCGTGTGCGTGTGCGTGTGCGTGTGCGTGTGCGTGTGCGTGTGCGTGTGCGTGTGCGTGTGCGTGTGCGTGTGCGTGTGCGTGTGCGTGTGCGTGTGCGTGTGCGTGTGCGTGTGCGTGTGCGTGTGCGTGTGCGTGTGCGTGTGCGTGTGCGTGTGCGTGTGCGTGTGCGTGTGCGTGTGCGTGTGCGTGTGCGTGTGCGTGTTCCAAAATTACCAATCGGTTATATTGCCACGACAGAAATATCTGCCATTTAGGGACTGATAACAACAACCCAAGGACCAAGCAGAAGTAATACAGAGAGCAGAATTAGCAAAAGTTGCAAAAGTAGCGGGTCTGACAGAGGTAGCAGCAACAGCAGCAGATCTCTATTGCAACTGCAGTGCTGACTGCGAGGCCAAACGACACCAGTAGCGTGATTAGCGTGAGGTGTAAATTAAATATTTACAAGCGGTGGGGCGAATATTTATCGCCGTCCAAAAATAGCAAGACTTTGTCACCGCACGTAAGGAGACTGTCTCAAGCGGCGACGAAATGGATTTGCAGTCACCAAGCGTGAAGGTAGCAGCATTGAACGTCTGCCAACTCACGGAGCAAGTAGGTGCAGACGGCGAATGCCAGATGCGATAAAAACGCCCCGAGATAATCAGAATCCGGCGCCTTTCAGCGAGTCCGGATGTTGTAGCCTCGTTATCAAATACACATCGAGCACGGCAGCGTCCAAGTCAACAATCTGTGATAGCCATAACATCACAGGAACTAATGAATTTTAATACAGGTTCTTTCGGCGACAGGTTCTTGTGTCTTGTTGAATACGTAACGTGTGTATACGCTATTATGTTAAATTCATGAAAGACACCGTCCCTGAGTTTTTGCGTCAAGTCTACATTGCTATTTTCCAAAGACCCGTGTTAATGTTCACCATACCTGGTGGAACACGTATTAGAGCTGAATGCTTAGCATTTTTGAAATATTTAATATTTATAATTTTATTCATTTCCTTTTCTACATGCCGTCTGGAACTTAGTTAGCTCTAGACGGCAATCTAATTAAATCTTGTGGAACACGCAAAGTGTTTTTTCTATTCTGCGAGGTTCGTGAAAGACATCGTCCCTTCGATCTACAGGGGTATGTTACCAACACCTCAGTGTAGATCGTACGGAGGCAGACGGATATATATTGGCCTACTAAGTTCTTCGCGAAATTGCATAGCTTGACTTATATACCTCAGTCACGGACAATGACGAATAGGGACACGGTGGCTTACGTAATACCAACACCACTCGTCGAGACGTGAAGTATCCCATATATCAAGTCGACGTGCACTTTATTGAAGCGCTGTCCTGGTAATATGTGTTGTATTATATCGCGAATAAACAGTAGCCTGATTGAGTGGTGCATATTACACAGAGACGCGCACAATAAGAGCAATTCGCGTTAAGTGTATGCTAAATGAAGCGATTAATGTTGCAATTGGCGAGGTCTGACCTGGGACATATATTGTCGAGAAGGAAAACAATGAAAACAATTACATTCGACGATGAAGCAGACGCCGCGATAAAAATAATTACATTGGCGCCTCCCATACAAACCTGCATTCAGCTCGCTTCAAGCACTTATTTTATTAGGATCAGCGCCAAAATAACTACTTATTCTTTCTTGTTTTGTGATTAGAATACGCGCCACCACGGACTAATCTAGTGTTACTCTGGCCGTTGTTATTATGTTACTTACACGTGTTAGTAGGGAGGGAGGGAGGGAGGGAGGGAGGGAGGGAGGGAGGGAGGGAGGGAGGCAGGCAGGCAGGCAGGCAGGCAGGCAGGCAGGCAGGCAGGCAGGCAGGCAGGCAGGCAGGCAGGCAGGCAGGCAGGCAGGCAGGCAGGCAGGCAGGCAGGCAGGCAGGCAGGCAGGCAGGCAGGCAGGCAGGGAGGCAGGGAGGCAGGGAGGGAGGGAGGGAGGGAGGCAGGGAGGCAGGGAGGCAGGGAGGCAGGGAGGCAGGGAGGCAGGGAGGGAGGGAGGCAGGGAGGCAGGGAGGCAGGGAGGCAGGGAGGCAGGGAGGGAGGGAGGGAGAGAGGCAGGGAGGCAGGGAGGCAGGGAGGCAGGGAGGGAGGGAGGCAGGGAGGCAGGGAGGCAGGGAGGCAGGGAGGCAGGGAGGCAGGGAGGGAGGGAGGGAGGGAGGCAGGGAGGGAGGGAGGCAGGGAGGCAGGGATGCAGGGAGAGAGGGAGGCAGGGAGGGAGGGAGGCAGGGAGGCAGGGAGGCAGGGAGGCAGGGAGGCAGGGAGGCAGGGAGGCAGGGAGGCAGGGAGGCAGGGAGGGAGGGAGGGAGGGAGGCAGGGAGGCAGGGAGGCAGGGAGGCAGGGAGGCAGGGAGGCAGGGAGGCAGGGAGGGAGGCAGGGAGGCAGGGAGGCAGGGAGGGAGGGAGGCAGGGAGGCAGGGAGGCAGGGAGGCAGGGACGCAGGGAGGCAGGGAGGGAGGCAGGGAGGCAGGGAGGCAGGGAGGCAGGGAGGCAGGGAGGCAGGGAGGCAGGGAGGGAGGGAGGGAGGGAGGGAGGGAGGGAGGGAGGGAGGGAGGGAGGCAGGGAGGCAGGGAGGCAGGGAGGCAGGGAGGCAGGGAGGCAGGGAGGCAGGGAGGGAGGCAGGGAGGCAGGGAGGCAGGGAGGGAGGGAGGCAGGGAGGCAGGGAGGCAGGGAGGCAGGGAGGCAGGGAGGCAGGGAGGGAGGGAGGCAGGGAGGCAGGGAGGCAGGGAGGCAGGGAGGCAGGGAGGCAGGGAGGCAGGGAGGCAGGGAGGGAGGGAGGGAGGGAGGGAGGGAGGGAGGGAGGGAGGGAGGGAGGGAGGCAGGGAGGCAGGGAGGCAGGGAGGCAGGGAGGCAGGGAGGCAGGGAGGCAGGGAGGGAGGGAGGCAGGGAGGGAGGGAGGCAGGGAGGGAGGGAGGCAGGGAGGCAGGGAGGCAGGGAGGCAGGGAGGCAGGGAGGGAGGGAGGCAGGGAGGGAGGGAGGGAGGGAGGCAGGGAGGCAGGGAGGCAGGGAGGCAGGGAGGCAGGGAGGGAGGGAGGCAGGGAGGCAGGGTGGCAGGGAGGGAGGGAGGGAGGCAGGGAGGCAGGGAGGCAGGGAGGCAGGGAGGGAGGGAGGCAGGGAGGCAGGGAGGCAGGGAGGCAGGGAGGCAGGGAGGCAGGGAGGCAGGGAGGCAGGGAGGCAGGGAGGGAGGGAGGCAGGGAGGCAGGGAGGCAGGGAGGCAGGGAGGCAGGGAGGCAGGGAGGGAGGGAGGGAGGCAGGGAGGCAGGGAGGGAGGGAGGGAGGGAGGGAGGGAGGCAAGGAGGGAGGCAGGCAGGCAGGGAGGCAGGGAGGGAGGGAGGCAGGGAGGGAGGCAGGGAGGCAGGGAGGCAGGGAGGCAGGGAGGCAGGGAGGGAGGGAGGGAGGCAAGGAGGGAGGCAGGCAGGCAGGGAGGCAGGGAGGGAGGGAGGCAGGGAGGGAGGCAGGGAGGCAGGGAGGCAGGGAGGCAGGGAGGCAGGGAGGGAGGGAGGGAGGGAGGGAGGGAGGGAGGCAGGGAGGCAGGGAGGCAGGGAGGCAGGGAGGCAGGGAGGCAGGGAGGCAGGGAGGCAGGGAGGCAGGGAGGCAGGGAGGCAGGGAGGCAGGGAGGCAGGGAGGGAGGGAGGCAGGGAGGCAGGGAGGCAGGGAGGGAGGGAGGGAGGGAGGCAGGGAGGGAGGGAGGGAGGGAGGGAGGGAGGCAGGGAGGCAGGGAGGGAGGGAGGCAGGGAGGGAGGCAGGGAGGGAGGCAGGGAGGGAGGGAGGGAGGGAGGGAGGGAGGGAGGGAGGGAGGCAGGGAGGCAGGGAGGCAGGGAGGCAGGGAGGGAGGCAGGGAGGGAGGCAGGGAGGCAGGGAGGCAGGGAGGCAGGGAGGGAGGGAGGGAGGCAGTGAGGGAGGGAGGCAGTGAGGGAGGGAGGCAGGGAGGGAAGAAGGCAGGGAGGGAGGCAGGGAGCGAGGCAGGGAGCGAGGCAGGGAGGCAGGGAGGCAGGGAGGCAGGGAGGCAGGGAGGCAGGGAGGCAGGGAGGGAGGGAGGGAGGGAGACAGGGAGGCAGGGAGGCAGGGAGGCAGGGAGGCAGGGAGGCAGGGAGGGAGGGAGGGAGGGAGGGAGGGAGGGAGGGAGGGAGGCAGGGAGGCAGGGAGGCAGGGAGGCAGGGAGGCAGGGAGGCAGGGAGGCAGGGAGGCAGGGAGGCAGGGAGGCAGGGAGCGAGGCAGGGAGCGAGGCAGGGAGGATCGCAACACACGACCTCAATCTCGGGGGAATCGTTGTCCGAGTCGTCCACAAGTTCAAGAAACAGCGTCGAGATGGCAAACACTTGACCCCTCTAGTGGACGTTCCCACGGTTGCCACGCGCCATAGAAATATTTAATAATTAACGTCGACTCGTGTCCGTTAATGACCGTGTAGGTGGGCGATTAATCTGCAGTCGATAATGACGCGGACAATTAAAGAAACTTAGTAACGGCGACTGTCTCAGTCGTCGCTTCAGTGACGCATGCTACGTACGGAACACCGATGCATCTGTCGTGGGTTTTGGTAACATTAAAAAAATTCCCGTCCACTGACGGGATAGTTTGGTAGTTGATACGTCACCAAATATTAGAAAATACGCGTGATCAGTATACAGGCACTGACATTTTCTTCATGCAATCCCAATGTATAATCTACAGTTATACATTTTACTATTTTTTATTTTTAGTTTTACACTTGTTAAATAATTTCCTAGACTATCTCGTTTTTGTTAACTTACTTTTTATTAATTTATTTATTTAAGAACAGTTTTTACGTTAGATCAATATGTGTATTATATTGAATGGCTATATTTATTCTAACATCCATTGTGCCTTTTCTTGTACTGTACAACACTATAGAATGTGGTGCTATATAAATCAATAAACATTTACATTTACAGACACAACAACGCGCTTGCATAAACATCGACTACTGCGTCACGTTCATGCGGCGAGGCTCATTATACGTTCTAATTGACGCACGTCGGGTAGAAAATGATTTTCATTTCCACAGATAAATCCTAGTTGTGGTAGTGTAGAAGTGTCGAATAATATTCGTGTTGCAATTGTACGTGAGTTGGGATAGACGTCAGAGTCCATTTCTTACGCCAAATAATCTAACCCGTGACGTAATATTCAAGGGGCTCGCGCGGTTCCTGCGACTGGTAAGTTACATGTTATGCATGCATCGTTGCGTGTTACGTTCCGAACCTGCCCAGATATTATTTAAAATGAGGATTATTTAAAATGAGGAGATGTGTGTCCACAGGGCAGATGGGGGGCGGGCGGACGGACGGACGGACGGACGGACGGACGGGCGGGCGGGCGGGCGGGCGGGCGGGCGGGCGGGCGGGCGGGCGGGCGGACGGACGGACGGACGGACGGACGGACGGACGGACGGACGGACGGACGGACGGACGGACGGACGGACGGACGGACGGACGGACGGACGGACGGACGGACGGACGGACGGACGGACGGACGGACGGACGGACGGACGGACGGACGGACGGACGGACGGACGGACGGACGGACGGACGGACGGACGGACGGACGGACGGACGGACGGACGGACGGACGGACGGACGGACGGACGGACGGACGGACGGACGGACGGACGGACGGACGGACGGGCGCTCGGGCGCTCGGGCGCTCGGGCGCTCGGGCGCTCGGGCGCTCGGGCGCTCGGGCGCTCGGGCGCTCGGGCGCTCGGGCGCTCGGGCGGGCGGACGGGCGGGCGGGCGGGCGGGCGGACGGGCGGACGGGCGGGCGGGCGGGCGGGCGGGCGGGCGGGCGGACGGGCGGACGGGCGGACGGGCGGGCGGGCGGGCGGGCGGGCGGACGGGCGGACGGACGGGCGGGCGGGCGGACGGGCGGGCGAGCGGGCGGGCGGGCGGACGGACGGGCGGGCGGACGGACGGGCGGGCGGGCGGACGGACGGACGGACGGACGGACGGTCGGACGGACGGACGGACGGACGGACGGACGGACCGACGGACGGACGGACGGACGGACGGACGGACGGACGGACGGACGGACGGACGGACGGACGGACGGACGGACGGACGGACGGACGGACGGACGGACGGACGGACGGACGGACGGACGGACGGACGGACGGACGGACGGACGGACGGACGGACGGACGGACGGACGGACGGACGGACGGACGGACGGACGGACGGACGGACGGACGGACGGACGGACGGACGGACGGACGGACGGACGGACGGACGGACGGACGGACGGACGGACGGACGGACGGACGGACGGACGGACGGACGGACGGACGGACGGACGGACGGACGGACGGACGGACGGACGGACGGACGGACGGACGGACGGACGGACGGACGGACGGACGGACGGACGGACGGACGGACGGACGGACGGAACTAACATAGATCCGTGTTGTTATATAATATATATCTAAGTGTGCGTCCGCCCCTGGACTCACTCAACGGATACAACTCTGCATTGAAATACCCACACGCACAGGGCGACCTTATCTGCGAGTTGATTACGTAACACGGCGAACTTTGTCACTCCCGCGTTGGCCATTCCGTTACCGGATGGCACCCGAGAACGTCCCGGTGGTATTTCTAACAACCAACAACGTAACAGTGCGTTAACCCGGTACCTTTCTGCACCAACGCGGGGGGTGCGTGGAATACATTAAAATAGCCAGACGTTAATGTGTTATTGTTTGGACTGTATCCTGCCTGGATTGTATCGACAATAGTGTTTTTATTCTGATAACTGTCATAACATTTTTAAATGTCTGCATTAGTGCTGCTTCGTTTAATGTTGAAGGCAATTATTAACTTTTTGTAAAAAAAAAGGTACGTTATTCGACAATACGTTTATGTTGTTTATTCTCTAGACGATTCTCTCTGAAGATTTCGTGAACTTGCCTTGATTTAATAGGTGTGAACATTTATTTGTGAATTGCTTTCGTAAACAAGTTGGGCGATATAGTGTCTCCTGCATGTACTCCTCTCCTAGTGTTTTTTCTTTGTGTAGGTGGACTGTCATCTAGCTGTTGGTGTAGATGTCTTTCATGAGTTCGATCTACACATATTCTATCCCTTGTTCTTGAAGCGAGGTCACTACTGTGTCGAGTTTGCATGCACTGAGTCGAGAGTTTTTTCGTAATCGACGAATGCGATGCAGAGAGGGATATCATTATTATATTCACGGCTCTTTTCCTTCATTTGTTTACGACGTGGATGTAGTCTGCCGTTACGTATTTGCTTCTGAAGACTTAATCGTGGCTGCTTTTCGCCGAGTGTCTTTTGTAGCCTTTTCATGAGTACCTTATAGATGTTTGATAATAGACATATCGGTCTGTAATTCTTGATGTCTTTCTTATTTCCCTTCTTGAAGATTATCACCATCTTGCCGTTCTTCCACGTCTTCGGTATTCGTCTTTCTGATAAGCATTTAGTGTACAGCTTAGCAAGTGTCGAGATGGTATCTTCTCCTGCTTTCAATGTGTCGAGGGTTATATTATGGTCGTTGCCTGTTGCTGTCCCATTCTTCATATCTCTCAGCTTCCACCTCTTATTGTATTGTCTGTGGTATACCTCTTTCTGGTCAGTGTGGATTGTGGTACACTGTTTATACTGTCATATAACTCGGTGGAGAATTCCTCTATTCGTTCGATGATCTTATCCTGGTTATGGATTTCTCTACCCTGCTTGTGTAGGAGTGTGACCAGTCTGTTTCGGCCTATAGTGTCATGCATTCTTCTTACTTTCCTCAGGCTTTTTGATGCAATGATCGTTTCTCGTATAATCTCTTGGCTGCATACTCTATTCGTAATTTATCGTCGCCGTTTTCCACAATTTCTCGTCGCTTCGTCATCAGGGCTCGTGTTTGTGACGATATCCTCAATTTCAGTGGCTTTTTGGTTGTCTTAGCTACTCTTGTCGCGCTTTGTTGGATCAAGTATCACCGTTATTTACCATTACAAATTAATTTAAAAAAGAAGATTGTTAATATTGCTCAGGTAACGTTACTCTTTATTGTATTTTTTCCATTCTAAATCATATGCACTTTATAATGTCACGAGGCGCGCGGACGCACGTTGTCAGGACGGGCTTCCTTCTGGTTATACGGTAGGAATCCGAAAGGCTGACGGCAAACACGGAATATTTTTTACACCTAGTGTTAATTTAATCCATAAATAAGTGATAAATTTAAACAGTGGCGTGGTCATCCATGACAATAAAAAATATGTAATGCACGCCGTCATTCGAATGGATGAGTTCACGATCAGCCGCTGCTGCGAAACACTTGGCCTAAGACCACATTTGCATTTTCCATAGGCGACCATTATAACGTTTCCTTCATTTCCTATTAATCTTGATCAGCTCTCTTATTGACAATTTCACAGCATGTTTACCCTCCACAGACAGAGGTTCAGTGGAAAATTCGTGAACTTTTAATACCTCAGGCTCCCACAAAGTTCATTCAAACCTTACACCCCTCCATTTCTGCTTGAGCCACCCACGGATTGCCCCTGATTACATCACCAAGCAAAATGACAAATGTATTAATACGCAGAAATGCACCGAATGACAGCGGTCGTAATTTGACAGCTCTGATGTCACGCTGCACAAAAACGTCATTTATAATCACTCCACACTACATATGTGCTCACAGAAATCCAGACAACGTGCATAATGCTGTTTTTTTAAGGTACTCTGCGGTCGGGTAATGGCGGACGTGCACATTTTGGTGGTCTTACGTCAAATAGATTGGCCGAAAACGTCAAAAGTTCACAAAAATTAGTCATACATCAAGAATGACATATAGCTAGATTAACTGTCTAGGGAAATTGACACCATCTCGATAATAATTATAATATGCGTCTTCAAAAGTTGCACCCCTCCCAGATAAATAGCACCGTGCGTGGGTTGAAACACGTTTATTCAGAAAGCGATAATAGATCAGACGTTTGCCTGAAACTAATGGCACTGTACACAACAAACAGTCCACCACAGTCTCTTAACGATCTGACAGTAACATATAGAGAATATAGAAGATATATATTTTTTGACAATTTTTTATTAAATGTTGTCAATTTCACCATAAAAATGCAAAAATCATATTTTTGAACAGCATTTTTTCGGACACGCAAAGTGCTAAATTTCACGAATTTCTGTATATCGTAATGCTCACCAACTTTGCTTAATTGTATGATGCAATTATGAACTGTGCGTCGTATATATACATCCCCAGGAGGGCTCAGAATCACAGGCCAGTTTCTCATAAATTGTCGCAGTATTGAAAGGCCAGGCAGCGTCTTTCGATGGTAATTTCAATTAAATTGTATGTAGAACGCTGAAATGTGGGACATACATTCAGGAATATACACGTTACATGATGGAAGCATATTCGTGATACACAGTAGAACGTATCTCTTGCGTCAAACAAATTATCACCCTACCCCCCTAGCAATAAGCCGCACTTTACTCGGGCGCAACCCATTATATTAGACAGAGACACTTCCATAACCATCACACGTCGTTTTTTATGCCACCAATTATTTCGCTGGTGTACATACACTATTGAACACATCAGATACAGCTGGTAGATTAGTTACTGTCAGAAAAAAATGTTGGCCAGTGACACCATAGACACGTGGCAAATGTTGAATAGACAGTTGCGCCACCCTCTGCCGCAACTTGATCGCTGTAAACGCATTCATTGTGGTAATAATGTTGTTACTAAAACATATCCACATTGCTTTTAGTGCATTAAAGAGCATCTTAGATGTTGACAATTCGGATAGAACATACAAATTACCAGTGATTTATATAGTTTCTTATCAGACTATATATCACTTATGTATGTGATTAGTTTAAGCTGACATGTCATATGCAAATATCTGTATAATTCGGTTATGTTACAGCTGAAAAGTGCAAGACTGTCGACAGGGATGGTGTGATAGTTCTTGTAGACAATTTCAACACACTGACACTTCTGTTAGGTGCCCAATTTTAGTTTGTATGAGCATCAATGAACCTAATCGGATTACGGCAGTCGGGGCATACTTGGCTAAAATGCGCTGCTTTCTTATTCTCAGTCACATCTGGGGTATATTTAAATATATTCTCAATTGTGTTCGGTGTTTCAGTTAGGGTATATATGTCGCTAAAATGAGCAGGTGAAAGATAGTACATTTTTAGACGCGCGTGGACAATCTGCTTCATTCGGCGACCAACAATTGACTAAAATAGAGGCTGCGTTTAAGGGGTGGGGGTGTAATCAAATGTCCTTTGCTCGCCCGTTGATGCTTATTTTGTGTTCTAAATACGACACAAGCAAGCATCACATAATTAGGATTAACAAATAGGAAGCTATCGGATGTTCATTTTAGTATTTGCTATTAAGAAACACGCATTTGTAGATGTCGCATACACAGTATAAGTAATGTAATTGCAGCTAAACTCATCGTACTGGAAATATGTCGTTAATGTGGCGCATTTTTTTAAATACGAAACAAATTATTCACGCTCTTGAACAGGGACATTTGAAGCACAAACTCATGCTGTCTTCAATATAGGATATTACGCATGGTGTGTAAAATGCAGCGTGTAACTTCCACATAACCAATATTATCAGTGTATTTTCCTTGCATATCACGCGGTAACTAGCTTGCTAATTGCTTTTAATAACTCTCCTAGATGGAGCATTATCAGTAAATAATGACTCCATTGTATTACAGTCAATAGTAACTTCAAATGAAGCAAAACAACAACCTCACGCATCGCTCAAACTACGTTTTCGTGCCTCTTATGTCAAAACGGCCGTTTTTCAATTAGGCCTAAGACCACATTTGCATTTTCCATAGGCGACCATTATAACGTTTCCTTCATTTCCTATTAATCTTGATCAGCTCTCTTATTGACAATTTCACAGCATGTTTACCCTCCACAGACAGAGGTTCAGTGGAAAATTCGTGAACTTTTAATACCTCAGGCTCCCACAAAGTTCATTCAAACCTTACACCCCTCCATTTCTGCTTGAGCCACCCACGGATTGCCCCTGATTACATCACCAAGCAAAATGACAAATGTATTAATACGCAGAAATGCACCGAATGACAGCGGTCGTAATTTGACAGCTCTGATGTCACGCTGCACAAAAACGTCATTTATAATCACTCCACACTACATATGTGCTCACAGAAATCCAGACAACGTGCATAATGCTGTTTTTTTAAGGTACTCTGCGGTCGGGTAATGGCGGACGTGCACATTTTGGTGGTCTTACGTCAAATAGATTGGCCGAAAACGTCAAAAGTTCACAAAAATT
Source organism: Oasisia sp. SBJ-2009 (assembly GCA_964017155.1). Taxonomy (NCBI): domain Eukaryota; kingdom Metazoa; phylum Annelida; class Polychaeta; order Sabellida; family Siboglinidae; genus Oasisia; species Oasisia sp. SBJ-2009. The sequence goes on from OZ024855.1 coordinate 3,097,995, forward strand.
AGTCATACATCAAGAATGACATATAGCTAGATTAACTGTCTAGGGAAATTGACACCATCTCGATAATAATTATAATATGCGTCTTCAAAAGTTGCACCCCTCCCAGATAAATAGCACCGTGCGTGGGTTGAAACACGTTTATTCAGAAAGCGATAATAGATCAGACGTTTGCCTGAAACTAATGGCACTGTACACAACAAACAGTCCACCACAGTCTCTTAACGATCTGACAGTAACATATAGAGAATATAGAAGATATATATTTTTTGACAATTTTTTATTAAATGTTGTCAATTTCACCATAAAAATGCAAAAATCATATTTTTGAACAGCATTTTTTCGGACACGCAAAGTGCTAAATTTCACGAATTTCTGTATATCGTAATGCTCACCAACTTTGCTTAATTGTATGATGCAATTATGAACTGTGCGTCGTATATATACATCCCCAGGAGGGCTCAGAATCACAGGCCAGTTTCTCATAAATTGTCGCAGTATTGAAAGGCCAGGCAGCGTCTTTCGATGGTAATTTCAATTAAATTGTATGTAGAACGCTGAAATGTGGGACATACATTCAGGAATATACACGTTACATGATGGAAGCATATTCGTGATACACAGTAGAACGTATCTCTTGCGTCAAACAAATTATCACCCTACCCCCCTAGCAATAAGCCGCACTTTACTCGGGCGCAACCCATTATATTAGACAGAGACACTTCCATAACCATCACACGTCGTTTTTTATGCCACCAATTATTTCGCTGGTGTACATACACTATTGAACACATCAGATACAGCTGGTAGATTAGTTACTGTCAGAAAAAAATGTTGGCCAGTGACACCATAGACACGTGGCAAATGTTGAATAGACAGTTGCGCCACCCTCTGCCGCAACTTGATCGCTGTAAACGCATTCATTGTGGTAATAATGTTGTTACTAAAACATATCCACATTGCTTTTAGTGCATTAAAGAGCATCTTAGATGTTGACAATTCGGATAGAACATACAAATTACCAGTGATTTATATAGTTTCTTATCAGACTATATATCACTTATGTATGTGATTAGTTTAAGCTGACATGTCATATGCAAATATCTGTATAATTCGGTTATGTTACAGCTGAAAAGTGCAAGACTGTCGACAGGGATGGTGTGATAGTTCTTGTAGACAATTTCAACACACTGACACTTCTGTTAGGTGCCCAATTTTAGTTTGTATGAGCATCAATGAACCTAATCGGATTACGGCAGTCGGGGCATACTTGGCTAAAATGCGCTGCTTTCTTATTCTCAGTCACATCTGGGGTATATTTAAATATATTCTCAATTGTGTTCGGTGTTTCAGTTAGGGTATATATGTCGCTAAAATGAGCAGGTGAAAGATAGTACATTTTTAGACGCGCGTGGACAATCTGCTTCATTCGGCGACCAACAATTGACTAAAATAGAGGCTGCGTTTAAGGGGTGGGGGTGTAATCAAATGTCCTTTGCTCGCCCGTTGATGCTTATTTTGTGTTCTAAATACGACACAAGCAAGCATCACATAATTAGGATTAACAAATAGGAAGCTATCGGATGTTCATTTTAGTATTTGCTATTAAGAAACACGCATTTGTAGATGTCGCATACACAGTATAAGTAATGTAATTGCAGCTAAACTCATCGTACTGGAAATATGTCGTTAATGTGGCGCATTTTTTTAAATACGAAACAAATTATTCACGCTCTTGAACAGGGACATTTGAAGCACAAACTCATGCTGTCTTCAATATAGGATATTACGCATGGTGTGTAAAATGCAGCGTGTAACTTCCACATAACCAATATTATCAGTGTATTTTCCTTGCATATCACGCGGTAACTAGCTTGCTAATTGCTTTTAATAACTCTCCTAGATGGAGCATTATCAGTAAATAATGACTCCATTGTATTACAGTCAATAGTAACTTCAAATGAAGCAAAACAACAACCTCACGCATCGCTCAAACTACGTTTTCGTGCCTCTTATGTCAAAACGGCCGTTTTTCAATTAGGCCTAAGACCACATTTGCATTTTCCATAGGCGACCATTATAACGTTTCCTTCATTTCCTATTAATCTTGATCAGCTCTCTTATTGACAATTTCACAGCATGTTTACCCTCCACAGACAGAGGTTCAGTGGAAAATTCGTGAACTTTTAATACCTCAGGCTCCCACAAAGTTCATTCAAACCTTACACCCCTCCATTTCTGCTTGAGCCACCCACGGATTGCCCCTGATTACATCACCAAGCAAAATGACAAATGTATTAATACGCAGAAATGCACCGAATGACAGCGGTCGTAATTTGACAGCTCTGATGTCACGCTGCACAAAAACGTCATTTATAATCACTCCACACTACATATGTGCTCACAGAAATCCAGACAACGTGCATAATGCTGTTTTTTTAAGGTACTCTGCGGTCGGGTAATGGCGGACGTGCACATTTTGGTGGTCTTACGTCAAATAGATTGGCCGAAAACGTCAAAAGTTCACAAAAATTAGTCATACATCAAGAATGACATATAGCTAGATTAACTGTCTAGGGAAATTGACACCATCTCGATAATAATTATAATATGCGTCTTCAAAAGTTGCACCCCTCCCAGATAAATAGCACCGTGCGTGGGTTGAAACACGTTTATTCAGAAAGCGATAATAGATCAGACGTTTGCCTGAAACTAATGGCACTGTACACAACAAACAGTCCACCACAGTCTCTTAACGATCTGACAGTAACATATAGAGAATATAGAAGATATATATTTTTTGACAATTTTTTATTAAATGTTGTCAATTTCACCATAAAAATGCAAAAATCATATTTTTGAACAGCATTTTTTCGGACACGCAAAGTGCTAAATTTCACGAATTTCTGTATATCGTAATGCTCACCAACTTTGCTTAATTGTATGATGCAATTATGAACTGTGCGTCGTATATATACATCCCCAGGAGGGCTCAGAATCACAGGCCAGTTTCTCATAAATTGTCGCAGTATTGAAAGGCCAGGCAGCGTCTTTCGATGGTAATTTCAATTAAATTGTATGTAGAACGCTGAAATGTGGGACATACATTCAGGAATATACACGTTACATGATGGAAGCATATTCGTGATACACAGTAGAACGTATCTCTTGCGTCAAACAAATTATCACCCTACCCCCCTAGCAATAAGCCGCACTTTACTCGGGCGCAACCCATTATATTAGACAGAGACACTTCCATAACCATCACACGTCGTTTTTTATGCCACCAATTATTTCGCTGGTGTACATACACTATTGAACACATCAGATACAGCTGGTAGATTAGTTACTGTCAGAAAAAAATGTTGGCCAGTGACACCATAGACACGTGGCAAATGTTGAATAGACAGTTGCGCCACCCTCTGCCGCAACTTGATCGCTGTAAACGCATTCATTGTGGTAATAATGTTGTTACTAAAACATATCCACATTGCTTTTAGTGCATTAAAGAGCATCTTAGATGTTGACAATTCGGATAGAACATACAAATTACCAGTGATTTATATAGTTTCTTATCAGACTATATATCACTTATGTATGTGATTAGTTTAAGCTGACATGTCATATGCAAATATCTGTATAATTCGGTTATGTTACAGCTGAAAAGTGCAAGACTGTCGACAGGGATGGTGTGATAGTTCTTGTAGACAATTTCAACACACTGACACTTCTGTTAGGTGCCCAATTTTAGTTTGTATGAGCATCAATGAACCTAATCGGATTACGGCAGTCGGGGCATACTTGGCTAAAATGCGCTGCTTTCTTATTCTCAGTCACATCTGGGGTATATTTAAATATATTCTCAATTGTGTTCGGTGTTTCAGTTAGGGTATATATGTCGCTAAAATGAGCAGGTGAAAGATAGTACATTTTTAGACGCGCGTGGACAATCTGCTTCATTCGGCGACCAACAATTGACTAAAATAGAGGCTGCGTTTAAGGGGTGGGGGTGTAATCAAATGTCCTTTGCTCGCCCGTTGATGCTTATTTTGTGTTCTAAATACGACACAAGCAAGCATCACATAATTAGGATTAACAAATAGGAAGCTATCGGATGTTCATTTTAGTATTTGCTATTAAGAAACACGCATTTGTAGATGTCGCATACACAGTATAAGTAATGTAATTGCAGCTAAACTCATCGTACTGGAAATATGTCGTTAATGTGGCGCATTTTTTTAAATACGAAACAAATTATTCACGCTCTTGAACAGGGACATTTGAAGCACAAACTCATGCTGTCTTCAATATAGGATATTACGCATGGTGTGTAAAATGCAGCGTGTAACTTCCACATAACCAATATTATCAGTGTATTTTCCTTGCATATCACGCGGTAACTAGCTTGCTAATTGCTTTTAATAACTCTCCTAGATGGAGCATTATCAGTAAATAATGACTCCATTGTATTACAGTCAATAGTAACTTCAAATGAAGCAAAACAACAACCTCACGCATCGCTCAAACTACGTTTTCGTGCCTCTTATGTCAAAACGGCCGTTTTTCAATTAGGCCTAAGACCACATTTGCATTTTCCATAGGCGACCATTATAACGTTTCCTTCATTTCCTATTAATCTTGATCAGCTCTCTTATTGACAATTTCACAGCATGTTTACCCTCCACAGACAGAGGTTCAGTGGAAAATTCGTGAACTTTTAATACCTCAGGCTCCCACAAAGTTCATTCAAACCTTACACCCCTCCATTTCTGCTTGAGCCACCCACGGATTGCCCCTGATTACATCACCAAGCAAAATGACAAATGTATTAATACGCAGAAATGCACCGAATGACAGCGGTCGTAATTTGACAGCTCTGATGTCACGCTGCACAAAAACGTCATTTATAATCACTCCACACTACATATGTGCTCACAGAAATCCAGACAACGTGCATAATGCTGTTTTTTTAAGGTACTCTGCGGTCGGGTAATGGCGGACGTGCACATTTTGGTGGTCTTACGTCACTTCCCGTCAAGACAGACCAATTTTAATGAGGCGAGCGCGCGAATGAAAACAGTGTCGCCCTCTAGAGGCTTAGATTTACCATACAACACAATGATCTAGTGCCGCCATCTCTTGAATAATTGGTAAACAATTAATTATATTACAGCGGTATATATAATTTTATGCAAAATTCACAAACACAATATGTTTAAGACACACACACTCACACGTACACACACGTACACACACGTACACACACACACACACACACACACACACACACACACACACACACACACACACACACACACACACACACACACACACACACACACACACACACACACACACACACACACACACACACACACACAGATACAAGATACAAGAAACTTTATTTAACGTCGGTTACATGATAATTGGCAACATTAGCTCATCTGAGCTATTTTCCGACAAAACGAGAGTAAAACAATGAGACATAGAACCATAACAAGCATACAGAGTATTTAAAATGACAGCAATAATACATATAAAATAGGGTAATGAGTACAATATAATAATACATGCATGTATAATATATCTAATATATATTTTTTTGTTGATACATAAAACATGCAAAGTATATTGGTTAAAATTGATTGAAATAATATATAATTTAAGACATAAATATAAATTAAATTGTAGAGATGTATATTGACTAAACTTATTAAAAATAATAAATACTTTAAAACATTAAAATAAATAGATCTAAAGAATAAATTAAGGAATAACAATATTTTACACATATCCATATATACAATGAAAGTTATATTGATAATATTGGCATGGCGACAAACATGTTAGATATTAGCTGGTTATACCTACATATAGAGCAATTGCATGATGGGCCATCCCAGTTCCGGATCAGCCTGCGAAATTCGCTGTAGTTAAATGTTTTTCACATTTCATTTGGCAGGCTGTTCCAGATCCGGGGTCCATCATGGACAAATGATTTAAGTCCATATTTAGATGTGTTTGCATTAGGGACAACTGCAGTGTTTTCCTTTCGCATGGAATACTGGGAACATTTTAGAGTGATGAGATGTTGAATAAAACTTGGAGCAATATTATTTACAATTTTGAATACTTCGCATGCCATTTCTTTTATCCGTTTAACGTGGAGGTGTTCGGTGTTAGCGGTCTTTAAAAGGTCATGATGCGTGGATGAATAATCATTGTAAATAAAGCGAAGTGCTCTCTCTTGAATTTTTTTCAGGTTTTTTGGTGCTAGATTGGCTACAAAAGTGCCAGATCAAAGGACAGTAGTTGAAGTTTGATGTTATGAATGATTTGAAAATTGCAAGTTTCCCTTGTCGAGTAAGGAGATGACCGAGACGTTTTAAGACCGCTAACTGTCTAGCTGACTTTTTGCAGATGTTCGCGATATGTGTTAAAAGTTAACGAATGATCAATCTCAATGCCGAGAAGGACAACAGAGTTTTCACAGTGAATGGTAGTGTTTTCAAAAGTAAAATTTGTTATGTCCCTTGTTCCCCTGTTGCCGAAGCTAATTGCTTGGAATTTGGATGGGTTAGCCTTCATCTGGTTTATATTGAACCACTGTAATGTAGAAGTACAGTCTTGTTGCAAGGTGTGAATGAGAGTGTCAGAATTTGAATGAGCATAAGACAGGGTGTTATCATCGGCATAATTGTAGAGAGAGGATTTATCCAAAAAGTGAAAAATATCATTAATAAAAACATTGAAAAGAAGAGGGCCAAGAATAGAGCCTTGGGGTACACCTCTGACGATGTCAGCCCACTCACTGTAGTGAGGTCCTAATTTCACTCGCTGTTTCCTGTTGCTGAGGTAATTACTAACTAAACTGCATGATTTCTCAGAAAGGCCATAAGCACTGAGTTTACCTATGAGCAAGCTGTGAGGGAGGCAATCAAAGGCCTTTGTCAAGTCCATGAGAATGGCAGCAACATACTTATGACTGTCAAGTGCCTTGCGCCAATCCTCTACCAGTCTCAATAGAGTGGACTGACACCCCATGCCCGGCCTGAAAGCACCGAGAAAAGGGTTGAACAAATTCTCAAAATGAGAGCTTAATTGGGAGTTGATTGCGTTTTCAAATAGCTTAGAGATGAACGGGAGAATGCTAATCGGTCTGTAGTTTTGCTTGTCTAAAGGATCTTTTTTCTTATACACCGGGATAACTTGCGCTTCTTTAAGTCTGTTTGGGAAGGCTGAGGTCGCAAATGAGTGATTTATTAATTTTGCAAGTGGTTCCGAAAATGATTTACTGCAAGATTTTTTGATTTTTGCAGGGATGCCATCGACTCCAGTGGCTTTTTTGGGGTTAGACACACACACACACACACACACACACACACACACACACACACACAACATCACCAACACCAGTCTTATCTGCAAAACAGCTCACACAACAAAATACGAGCGCCACCTGCAGCTCAGGGCGCGCCTTCACATAATTCCATGTGGCAGATTTTGCTGCATGGCGAATGGCTTTATGTTTTCCACCCGCGGCAACACTGAAGTGCGAGTTGCACACACTCTCGTCTGTCGCTACAGCTGATCCAGGTCAGATTGGCAACCGGGATCATGTCAGCTGTAGGGAGCACAGCTTATCTATACCAGTCTACTATTAAAAAATAGGGGTTTGTTTTAGGGTCATGCGTCTGTTGCTCACTTCTGTTGTATCGATGGGAAAATAAACACGGTACAATGCAAATAGTTTCTGAAATAAATTGCAATTCGAAACGTTTCGGTTATCATGAGAATCGCTGAAGTATTTATCTACAAAAAGGCTGGAATAATCTGAAATTACGAAGGTGAAAATAAAAACTGGATGTGGAATGATAAACTGGATATTTTGTAACATGCACGGGAGATTGGTGCCAAAAGCGGGAAACCTAACAGGTCTATTTTGTAACATGCACGGGAGATTGGTGCCAAAAGCGGGAAACCTAACAGGTCTGCCACCCACCCACCCACCCACCTACCCACCCACCCACCCACCCACCTACCCACCCACCCACCCACCCACCTACCCACCCACCCACCCATACAATTATTTGTAATGCCTATGTACATAAATCCATGTATACATGCTTGCATACATAGATACGAGTCATACACACACACACACGTACACACACAATATACATACATGCATGCATATGTACATACATACTCACACACATATACATATACACAATATTACATATACACAATCATACACACATACATGCATGCATACATACATCATCATCATTTCAACAAGTAATGTCAGAGTCGACTGACAAAACGACATACTTGTATTACAAACATTGCTGCATGTATTTATGATACAAACATATAATCTTACCATACAACAATTTAACACATGGGAGTCATTTCATTAACATACTTCCAAGTTCACATACATATTAAACACACACACACACACACACGCAGACACACACACGCAGATACACACACGCACGCACGCACGCACGCACGCACGCACGCACACACACACACACACACACGCAGACACACACACACACACACACACACACACACCATCTGCTACAATAACTTGAACCAATCACCCGAGTGTCAACAAATTAAGTTACAATTTAATACTTTTCAACAAGTAATGTCAGACAAAAATGCACCACTGAAAAACGGTCATCAGTGTGTGACAGAAACAGTATGTTCAATGACATGGCGGCCTTTTGCATTGATTGATTCTGTTTAATGGTGGATTTCTTTATACAGTGTAAGATCTCTATCTCTGGACTCATTGACAAACAAGTTATCCTTCACAGATTACTGACATATTTTACTACAAGACAAACATTCACATACAAACTCAAAGTACGTATAAGCATATGCCTAATTAACTGTTCTAAAACCAGAACTTTGTTCTACATGATATAATGTAGTTTCATCACAACAATGTATGTAAATATAGTGTACATACTTAACGCCACCACTCACCAAAACGATACACACACCCACAATTCACGTAAATAATTTTAGCAATGTTTAAATAAACCTGTATTTTACATTTCAAACAAAAAGCATGTAATAAAAAAATTAACAGACTTGCAAGTTTTCATATTCTCCAACTAATCATGTATTGTGTAATACGTTTCACGAACATGAAATCATTTCTCTGTCAATTTACATCTTATAAAAATGTATCTGTAAACCAGCATCAATACAGAAAATATTTCGCACCATTCATACCATTAGTATCTGCAAATATTAGTTATCATTAACTACATTCTGCACATCCAGCCTTCATAAATGAATGCTTATATTTAACCTATATCTAAAATGTACAGCTTATGTAAGTAAGTAAAAATTAATACCATAATAAATTTGTTCAAATCATGTAATTTGATAAAATTCACTACCACTGCAATATGGTAACGCTGATGTGTTAAAAACCTCTCTTCCTTATGTACAAGTGTCCATATTTCAACCAATGTTTACTATTACATCATCTACACAAACATGTTAACTTTGGAGTATGTAAATAATGACGTTTAGCGGTGTACTATAAATTCGCTTGTGTTGTTTACAGTGTCTGCACCGTTGGAATGTAATATCTAGCTGTGACCTACATGCGATGTGTTTATCTTATCTAACAGTAACAGACAGCAGCCAATGGTGGTTTCAAGGTGCTAATTATGCATACGGGCTTTAACGTTTCAAATGACTCAAAACAGCCCCCAAAATGAAAGCCAATAACTGCTGCATTAAACTAATATGGTTGCCAACATATTACCAAACACGGTGCTGGTTCCAATCTCTCCAATCTGGTCAATATGCACTGTTTGTTCTAATCAATAGATGGCACCGCCATAACAATTTATTTTCCATGCAACACAGCAGAACATTTGACAACTTGTGCCACACCTATTAATGTGTAATGTTTACATTGTTATTGACTTTCTGAACTTAGATGACTACTTTTTACAAGTACACACCCTCCATCCTTCTAGCGCCACACCCAATCAACAACTACACTTGCTTGATGATGATTGTGAGCTCCTTCGCAAGTCAACTGTGCTACGTCTCACATTTCGATTCTGTTCCTCCAAATGCGAAAGTTTCTGATTGAATATGTACTCAAAAACTTTGACTACGTTTTGACCATTCAAACTGGACGTCTCAAAGTAGGGTAACTGTTCAAGGGGGGCAGAGTTGAGTTCACGGGTAAGAATGAGGGCATCGTCCTGGGAGACAGCCCGAGCGTGTGATGACAGTAGGTCGACTTTAGTTGCCACCACGACCACCAGGCAGTCTTTGTCGGCGTCCTGGAGGAGGGTTTTAAACCGCGCCCTGCAGAAGAAAGGTGACAAAATTAGCAACTGCAAAATATTGGCGGTATTAAAAAAAAAAAATTATTAACATAAAGATGATTAGATCATTATTAAAAAAATTCCTCAAACTCAGAAAACAAATGAGTTCTCACAATTCATTAATATATGAAAATGAATCACGAATGACGACAGATGGCCACATAAACCTGATAATGTACTGTGGCCTATTGGTAGACCAGTTATTATTCATACTTGGTGTTTGTGACAATGTATTAACAATACAGTTGTCCGTATTTCATTATTGAGTCATAATAAAAATTATCATTTAATTATCTATTTTTTTATTGAAAACCTTTGTTAAAAGACATCATATTGAAATTTATAGCTTTGTGTCAACATTGCTGCGTTGCCCATTTTAACACAAATCTTACAGCTTGACATACAAACTTCAACTGTACACACACAAATGCCAAACCAAAAGTATCCACAAAAAGACTGCATTAAAAATGTTGTGAGGCATTCTATGAGATACTTAGCTCTGAAAGACGACCGTGAGAGAACAGAGCCCAACATGCACCGGTCCCCTGTAGTCACACTGGCTCACCTGAGGGTGTGAAATGAGTCTTCGCTGGTGACGTCGTAGGCGAAGATGGCAGCACCAGCTCCTCGACAGTAGAACGCACTCAGTCCACAGAACTTCTCCTCTCCCGCTGTGTCCTGAAGGTGAACGAGAATCCCTTCGTAACGAGTTTGATCAATGATGACTGACTTTCACCAACCTCATCAAACATTTGCAGAAACTGCCACCTTGCATTAAGAGTGTTTGTTGATAAAATTATAATTTTAAATGAATGTTCTGGTTCAGGTTGTTCAGGGCTCACTTTGTCCAGTAACACTCTGTTGTGTGTTTGTGGACGCGGACGATCTCAGTGTCTGATCCATGGATGAATAGATCCCTGCAAAATGGCTATTCGTTGTTGTTTTTAAAGTGTTTTAATTTTATTATATTATATTCACTAATAAATGTTATTTTATAATTTTTCTATACATGTTTTTTTTTCTCAATTATTTATCTGGATCTATTTATTTATCAACACTTTTATGAATATGAAGTAAAATGAGCTGCAATTGTTTCCGACTGACTGAAGCCTTTGTGTAACAAAGTAGCTATATTTGTTCTTGCCTAAGACACTCAGAGCAACATACACTAGACATGAGTAGATCTAAATATACACAAGATGTGCCTTACACACACTGATACTTAACATACACAGATAAGTAAACACAGTATGATATCACCACTCCATTCTCAGAGCACCAAGTGCAGCCAGTTTTGTTTGTATTTTCAGAGGGTGCTAATTTCCAAAGCCTAACACATTAGCAGTAGTTCACCCATGTCTTGTCTTTTTATAATCTCACTGTATAAGTCAAAGACTCTACTGTTAAACCCTACAGCTTGGTTGATATTTCACAGTTTAATTAAAACAGTGAAATAAACTGTTTAAAAGTATTCCACACATGAGTCTACAACTCATGTTCTTCCAGGCAGAGAAATTGCTAGCAGCAGCACAAAGATGGAATGAAGTATGTTAAAGCCACAGATGTGACTGAACAAGTCAGAAGTGGATCTGGGCGATGCACGTCAGTAAATACAAGATAACTAATGGACATGGCGTATCACCATCTGGAACCTTACAAAGGGAAACAAAGAAGACTGGTAAGACGATGGAGAGATGGACTAGATGATTACTGGGTGGCACCAGCTGGCAGAGATAGACTGATCTGGAAACTACATGCTGAGGCCTGGCAATATCGTCTAACCAATATTTCATACAGAAAATTATATCAAATAAGTAAATATACCATAAAATAATAAAATCTAGTAAATATACCAAAACATAAAAAATAATCTGGCTATGAACTGTTCTGTTTTCTGGAAGTCCTCCCACTGGTAACTGCGACACAAGGCTCACGTCAGACCCTTGTCTACTTAATCACATCATGACACAGGGTAGGCTTCACCAGAGTTGGCCTACCACTCCCTTGCTTTATGCTAATCAGAGCTAATTACTTACATATTACTTACCCATATGGCTATATTGTATGGTCCCCACTGGCGCAGTGAGAAATGGGCACCTATAGTCTAAAACATAAAAATAAATAACTTAGAAAATGCATAGCCGAAGATAAATACAGTATATGCAAGTTCACATTACACACTGATTACTTGTGTAGTAACTTCAATGTAGCAGTACACTGCTTTTGAATAGGGTTACTTTGGATCCATGGAACTCTAAAAGTACTTTTATAATTATCAAATGTAACTTTTTAATATTAAACTGACCTTTTTTTCTAAGTTTAACAATGTTAATATTAAATACAGAGATAAAGTTTGCAACTGCACTTACATTAATTGATTTATGAACTTCACTATTTGTTTCATGTTATAAATACTTACATTGGCTTCTTTCTTGAAAGTGCCTTCCATGTACCTGTGAATCAGGGCTGTTTTGCCAACATCGGAAGCTCCTAGGATGATAACTTTTAGGTCCCTGCAAATATTTCACCTTTACTTAAACACAAAACACTTAAACATAAAACGAGAAGTACTATGTCTTTATTATGCTGTGTGGTTTTTAAATGCATGCAAAGAACTCTCCAGATGATGTACCCAATGCGGGATGGCCAATCCTCTGACGTGGTCTTCATAAAACAACATGGCCTCAGGCATGTCATCTTTTAACTTGCATTGCATACATTTTTTGTTCTCCTATTGAACCAACCCACTTCTTCACTCCAGGGAGTACCAAGTAGGTGAACAAAGCTAATATTATAGGTAAATTATGCTGAAGCCATGGACTGCATGTGTGCATGCATACATGTGGGCTTGCACACACGTACATATATCATGTCAGCTTTGGGGCGCACAGCATATCCGGACCAGTCCACTATTATAAAATAGGGGTTAGGGTGTATTGCACAATGCAGCAATACTAGCTAGCTAGACCCCTACTTTATAACAGTGGACTGGTCTGGATAGGTTGTGCGCCCCAAATTTGACATATATCCCAGCAAACAAGGAACCATTTCTGAACCAGTTGGCAGGTGTCATACTGGTTCATAATTGGTACAGCTCCACCAGTACATGTTTTCATGTGTATTCACGTGAATACACGTGTTCTGCTTGTTGTCACGAATTTTGAACGAGTTTGACACGAGTCGTACTGGGTCAGAACTGGTACGGATTCACTGGTACGTGTCATCACGTGAAAAAACTCGTGATTTCACAGGAAACACGTATTGACACACCAAATTTGTCAACAGAATCTGGTGAATTCACGTGAATTGAACCAGTTGAACTCGTGAATTCACTTACGGAACAGGTGAAATCACGGGTCTTTGTTTGCTGGGATCATGTCAATCAAAAAAAATCCTGGTAGATAGCGATTATATGATCACTATCTACCAGGATTTTTTGTATTGACAAAAGTTTGATCCTGCATAAAAGCCTGGAAGAAAGTGACCATTATAGAAGGAAGTAGGAGGGAAAATAGGACTGGAGCAAAGAAAATCTGATGGGTGATGTAAAGTTGACTGGACAAAAGGAATAATTAAGTGACAGAAAATGTAACAGAAGAGTATTCGATGAATGGAACGATAACAGTAGGAAAGTTCACCAAGTGAAAACATGACAAAGAAAGAATGAAACTAAAGAGAAGGTGGCAGGAGAGACGACAGACAAAGACAACAACCAGACAGATCGATGCAAACAGGAGCAGCCTCATGACATAAGGAGCTACTCTGTCTCTGAGTCTGACTGTGTCTGTGTCTGTCTCTATCTCTGAGCCTGGCCTGAGCCTGAGGCTGAGTAAGGAAGAGATTTTAGGATGTGGGGGATGGGTGACAACAGACAGATAAGGTATTAAACATGACTGATCCATGATAAACATGTGTATTTGTCGCTGGCGCTCTGCTAAGCAAGCCGGCTTGACACAGCAGCACGGCTTGGTATGTAGTAGACGCGAAACAGTGGCGATAATAGGGGATATTAGTCATCCAGGACATAAACAAACTCATCTAGAGTCGCAACTTACGCTCGCTTCTTCGCTGGCACCGCGGTCGCCATCGTCGCCTCACAACAGTTACAGCATCGCCGTCGACCGATCCAGTGGTTCGAGAGAAGACGGTCGCCCGGACTCGGTCATTTATGAATCAGAGTACCTCGGCCTAAATACCGACGACTGAATGACTGTCAGAGAAACGCTGACTGGGATTATAGCCCTCGTCCGCCTACGCTCGTCAGCTGTTCACGTGACATTGATAACGCATGCCCGAAGACGTCCAGCCGTCGAATGTTGCGTTTACCAAACGTTTTCACACTACGTGCTCAATTAAAACAAAAAATCGCCCACTCCCTTAAGACTTAACAGTGCGTGCCAGTGATTTGCTGACAAGTTTGCGGTGAGCTGTGTGTGATCTTTGACACGAGTAAATGTAAAAATTCAGCCCACGTTCGGATGCACTGTCAGCGCCATCAGTCTGATCAGACCCGATGGCGATGAGCCATCACTCACTCGGTCTGCCTGAAACTGCTGAATCTGGACAAATACGTTGCGCAATACTCATTCACTTGGTCTTGGCTAGACCATTTGTTTGCTCAAAAACCGAAGCAGACATGAAATAAAAAATAACTGTCCGCGACGTAACAACATCCCGACCTTACAAGCCACAAACTACACACTAACACAGGGATAATACCAAAACCAATAATTTGAATAACACAAGATCGGGTAAAAGTAAAAGAGATAAAACTAAGAAACTCACCAGGAAGCACCTATTAGTACCAACAGACAATCCATAAAAGCCATGGTAATAAACTTGTAGCATTAGGAATAAAATTTCAGACCTTACCGTACGTGTGAATAGAAAACTACAACCCCGATATAATCATTGGCACTGAAACACACCTTGACAGTTCGATTAACAGCAGTGAACTGTTCCCCCAAATACTCAGTAATCCGTAAAGACAGAGACTTTGACAACTCCATGCAAAGGAGAGGTTCTGATAGCATGATAGCATTAACATTTGACCTACAAGGAACACAGAACAGACAATACAATATAGGAACATTCTATAGATCACCCCAGTTTGGCAACACAATTAAATGAATATATGCGTGAACTACGAGAATCTAACAACAAAATTAAACACAAATAAGGTAGAATAACGAGTGGGACATATAGTATACCTTCCAGTTAAATTCATGGGAGTGAAAACATTTCCCATTGGTCACTGCGGTTGTTGAGTCTCTGGTCTTGGCAGAAGATGCAGTCCATCCTCCCACACAGTGATCAATGATTGCACAGTCGGGCAGAGGTGACCACTGATAGTTGACTCAGGAGCAGGGGCAGTTGTAGGTGGAAGCACTGATGTAGTGAGTCTAAAGTACACAGCTCCGTCTGTTTGACATTCCGCCAAATTCTCTCACTGCATCCAGTTGATTCCCACGCTTAAAGTATATGGAGAGGGAATTCTAAGTCCCTTGTGTGACACACATGTACTCGTCACACAGGGTTAATTTTTATGTTCTGTTTTTTTTGTTCAGTTACAATGAACTGTAAATGGTCAACATAAGATATTTGTGTCAGTGTAGATATATTATTCATGTTGTATCTTACACAAACAGATATCAATTATCTTTAGAAATAGAATGTAAATTATACATATTTTATTTTCAGTTTAATGTGCGTAAATCAAAGGAATATATTTCTGATTAAAAGAAAACTGGTACAGCTATAATTGTTTTCATTCGAAGACTCGGTTCACCTCAGTGACAACTTAGATCCAGAACAATTTAAGTATAAATAAAATAAACTGTTTTTTATCATTTGCTTTGTGGATGTTTGGTTTTACTTATAGAATATTTATTCTATTTATGTCTAGTGCAAATTTTTGAATAACATTAATTTAGCATGATTATTGGAATTCCCACCAGTTGTGTATTTATCTTCAAATTGGGCAGATATTTACACTAACCCAACGGCAGACGCAGTAGCAACTGACAAAGTCTATTGCTCTAATTTTATAGTTTGACTCTGCTCACTTCCAACAGTTTGCAGAGACGAGCAGCCAGGGGTGCAGCAGCACGTGGCAGCGCCCCCTGGATTGTGAGGATGAATTCACAGTGAGGAGTTGAAAACAGGAACAGGTTTTGATGTCTTTCACACCCCAGTTGTGGTTAAACGTTACTGGTGTATTTCAGGCCTGACTGAAGAAGACACCAATGGCGAAGGTGCTGCTGGGAACCTGTGATGAAGCCGTAGCCACAGACAGTGTCCTAGACTGGAGCACAAGCAAAATTGGGGGGAAACCGGTGAGAGAATATTAAAGATAACCTCTGTTCACTTTTATTGTAAAATCATTCCTCGTGGTTATATAGAGAACCTTGTGTTTCTGTGGGAAAAATATATATTTTTAATACCTGGAGATATATTAAAAACTCAGCTAAAATTGGTTTAATTTTATAATTGGTTTTATTGCGGTTTATAATAAAATATAATATCATATCAATAATTTTATTGGATTAACTAAGAAAAAGTCGTAACAAATTGTTAACATAATTTATCCAAATACTACCTGGGTACACAGTAAATACAATTTTTACTGATAATTCAGCAAAATAAAGTGTCAAGATTAAAAATGGATATTCTGAAGAAAGTCTGCCTCAGTCTTGCATATTCTCATCAGCCCATTTGATGCGTGATTGCAGTGAATATTCCCTAGAAACTCTGGCTTAAAACGTCTTCATAATTATTTTCGTTGACATTTGAGCACAAGTTATATTATCGTGAAGTAATAAATTACCTTATCAGTCTTGTATCTTTTGTTACATCAATTATTACAACTATTGCATACATACAAATGTATTTAACATTTCCATCTGTGTTAAATTACAAAGTCTACTTGGTTCTGAAGCTGTTGCTTTTTCAAGGATTTTATTTCCTATTACATTTCTGTGACTTTTTTATTTGACTTTACCATAAGTTTATTTCCCACTATGGTACAGTGCTTTCCCTCATTCCCCTCTGTTAACCTACCTGCTGGTGTTGTTCTGCCGTAGAACTGGACAAGTCCTGGGGTACACGTGCCTCTGTGTCCTCTGTGCGCCGGCTGCAGATTGCTGGTGACACAACTGTACTGCCCCCTGGCGGCCTCGCCCTTCAACAGAACCCTCTACGTGTTTGCGTGTGTCAGGCAACAATGTTGGAACAAAAGTGAAAGGTAACCATACATTTTTCGGTACCTTGTTTGGGTAGATATATTAAAAAAATTCCACAGTTAATATTTTGACTTGATTTAAAAGCTTAGAGTATTCATTAAATGTCATAGCTTTATGCAGGGACCTGTCCACCCGTCATTTGGACGGGTAAAAAACGTTGTGGACAGGTAGAAATATGGGTGGATGGGTGGTGGATGTGTAAAAAAATTAAGGAGCAAAAAAGGTCTTTCAAAACCCTATATATTGTCAGTTATGCCTTAGAAGTGAATGTAAGTGGTGTCACGTGTGTTTGTAGTCCATTTCAGGTCATAAGACACATTTTAAAGTTTGTAAACTGGCTTAACAGTTAACATCTATGTGTCTACCAAAACATGTGTGACTGGCAATAATTTGCATAAAGCCCAGTTGCATGTACTCAGAAAAATAATACTTTTATAGCATATTCCATATTGAGCTTGTCTTTTAAGATCCATGATTTGTTTTCTAAAGTTATTCAGTCAATATGCCATAAAATCCTAAGCGACATTTCATTATTATAATTTATGTTTTTTTTATAGCTGGTTTGTCTTAAGGGCACAAAAATTAGACCCCAGTTACCTGAAACATCCTTCAGAACCCAGCGTTGCCATGACGACAGAGACATCTTTGGATACAGTTGGCATGGCAACGTCTGACTGGTGTGCCGATGCAGATGACTGGGACGATGACGATGACGATGTTGCCATAGCAACAACAGAACCAGTCACCACGACAACTGCCAATAATGTGCGTAGTGGTGATGCTATCGATAGACAACAGTCCGACTTGGTTTCCATGGTAACAGAAACGAACTGCGTAACGAAATCAGCAGGAATCGATGTTCCCCGTTTGGGTGAATGTGGCGTGATGGAAGAGACACCTGGTGGCGAGAAAGAAAATGAATTGACGAATGCCGCTCGACAAATGCAGTGTTTGCGACTGGGGGACAGCTCGGAATGTGGTAATAACATTTGTGGTGAGGGCATGGAACAAGGTGACTGTGTCATTGCAGATGACAGTGTCCTTGACCTTGCCGCTGACAGTGTCCTGTCTAGACTGGTCGGTCCCCCGTCCCCCACTCTGGCTCCCTCTACCCCCTGTCACCAGGACACGGAGAATGACGTCACGTTATCGCGTGGGGAGCAGCAATTTACGTCGTACTACATCAGCGTCATCGAAGAACCCGATAAAGAGGCTGCACAGCTGAAGCACGAGCACCACCTACTGGCAGAGTACAGCACCAAGGAAGGTGTCGATCTCGATGCGTTGGCAGACGCATGCCAAGCGTAAGTTTTTTCCTTGCCCTTGTTTGGATTTGGACGTTTATATGTTTGAGACCGCTGATTTTCTTTTGCCACCAGTGCTGATAATAGTTATCTAATTGAATTACATGACTAGTTTTGTGTGTGATACTTCATTAATCAAACATTTGTTAATACATAAAAATATGTTGGTGACTTGGTGTTATGCTTTGTCTTTGGATAAATAAATAAAAATGTGTCAAAAATCTTGCAGTTATAATAAAGATTGAAAATAGTAAATATAAATCATTCCACTGTCAGGATTATGTTTCACCCTGATGGCTCCCACCACGGAATGTCACCATAGCTTTATCTAGAGACCCGTCCACCCGTCATTTGGACGGGTAAAAACGAATATGGATGGGTTGAAATATGGAGGACGGGTTGTGGACGGGCAAAAAAATGAAGGAGCAAAAAAAAAGTCTTCCAAAACCATAGATATTGTTAGTTATGCGTTCAAAGTGAGTGTAAATGGTGTCACATGTGTGTTTGTAGCCCATTTCAGGTCATCAGGCACAATTTGAAAGTTTATAAACTAGCTTAACAGTTAACATCAACGTGTCCACCAAAACATGTGACTGGCAATAATTTGATCCTACATAAAGCCCTGAATGTCACCTACTATTTGACTTACTTCCCCTCCCTGTCAGGGAGCCCGTGGGAGGAGGAGGGAAGGGGAGGAGTGCGGCCAGGGGAGAGGGCTATGAGAAGGGGCTGGCGCGACACGGGGATGAAGTCTTCCAGAAGTTCACCAAGCGAGTGTCCCTCTGTCCACAACAACTCCTCAGGTGAGTGTCATGTGTCAGGTGAGTGTCGTGTGTCGGGTGTCATGTGGTGGGTGAGTGTCTTGTGTCATGTGTCGGGTGTCATGTGTCGGGTGTCATGTGTCGGGTGAGTGTCTTGTGTCGGGTGTCATGTGTCGGGTGAGTGTCTTGTGTCGGGTGTCGCTGAGTATCATGTGTTGGGTGAGTATCATGTGTCGGGTGAGTATCATGTGTTGGGTGAGTATCATGTGTCGGGTGTGTGTCTTGTGTCGGGTGAGTGTCATGTGTTGGGTGAGTATCGTGTGTCGGGTGAGTGTTGGTTGTATGACATGTCAGTGTCGGGAGAGTGGCAAATTTCATGTCAGTGTCGATTGAGTGTCAGGTAAGTTATGTGATTGTCACTGTCACGTGTGCACGAAGTGAGTACTAAATATCATGAGTCATTGGTTAGCATTGAATGAGTCTCAGGTGAGCATCAGGTAAGTGTTAGAAAAATGTTGGGGGGAAAATCTCTTCCTCTCTGTTTATGTCATCTTAAAAGCTTGTTTGCATTTTCTCATAGGATCAAGTTATGCTGTGTATAAATATATATATTATATATAAATTTATATATATAATTGTGTTTTAATTAATCACTTTTTTAGAGACGAACCAGTGAGTTGTTTTAACTGTGTCTATAGCGATACATTTCAGTCGTGCTCTGGATAGTTTTCCTGCAGTTGGCAACCGAGGTCGACTTTGACACTGTTGTTTTGAAAGTAAACATTGCCTGCTTCAGATATTCCCACAGTGGCAGTGAAGTCTACATCACCAAGCCTAGGTCGGCAATCACAGTTCCCCACTGCTTGCATTGTGGTGCAGAGAGGGTGTTTGAGCTACAGTTGATGCCCTCGCTCGTCACCCTTCTGTCTCAGGGTAAATACTGACCCCGTTAAATCACAAAATGTTACATTTGAGTAACTATTGTTGATTTTACTAATGGCAACCTTTAAACCCTATCCACCTAGTGCTACTTTGACAATCTTGACGGATAGTATATTTCCCTCTGAATGACATTCTGTGACATTTGGATCCAGGCAGATGGGTAGGACCAACAGTTGTCCATGGACTGCTTTTTATGATGAGGGGGATTCATGTTCATTCAGTTCAATTATTTGTTATGGATATTGGTGTTATATTATAATAATTAACAACCAGATTGTATAAAATAAATGATGGCGACTAATATCAAAGTAGTCAATTGTGATTTTTGCAGTTAAATTAACCTCATGCAGCAAAGTTAGTTAATAAAATAATTTGATAATTGATTCAGCTGAATTAATCATAGAAATTAAAACATTGTCTTGTAGGTATTCTTAGGCACATTTACACAAATACGACCACATCAAAGTGTTCCTGGTTTGACTGATATAATGATGTGCTATTGACCTGTTATTCCCCTGCAGATCTTCCCATAGAGTTTGGCACAGTCCTCATTTACACATGCAGCAGGAGTTGCTGGGAGACAGAGACAGCATCTGTCAGGGAGGAGTACATTTATGTCCAACCAGACCCAGACCAGCATCTGTTTAAGTGTTGACCCGAAGAAAGTGTTTAGAATCTGCAGATTACTACAAATAAAGTTATCAGAATGTGAATGATATAGTTTATTGTGTGTTTAATGATGTTCTGCATTGATAGAAAGTGTCTCTGCATGTGTATGTGCAGGTCAGGTATTGGAGAAACATTGACACGTACGAATGCAGACAATATATCTTCAGAATGCAGGTCATGGGTAGTGTCCTGTTTTATGGGATATAACCAGCATGTTATGGGATATAACCTGTGTATTGTGGGATATAAACCGCAGGTAGATAGCAAACCCCAATCACCCTTGAAGTGTAGATCAATTACAATAGTCATGTGATGAGTGGTTTTATTCCAGCTGAATATCACAAAATACAAAAGACACCAGTCAGTTACATGACAGAGGCCAGGTTATGATCATGTTACTAAAATACATTTGCGTCACCAGTCATCAACATCTTAACACAGCTTAAGTAAATTTTATCGTCGAACCTAATGTATACATGTGCTTGTCAATTGACTTGTTAGTCTCAAATCATTGTGTACTAGGCATAGTGATGTTATATTGCATACACAGTAAATTATGTATGAACATTTGTAGCAAGTATAATTTAAGAATCGACGTAACAGTTAGAGAAATTCTATTCACAATACTTGCACAATTTTGTCAAACCATTGTGACAGAACAAATAAACCACAAATAATTACTCGTACACACAAGGTTCAACTATTAGATGAGAGCACCTTGTAATTTGTCCAATATTAAATGAATACCTAATTAATATAAATATAGAAACTATTAATTAATATAAATATAGAAATAGGTTTTACATAGGAAACTACTAATAGATAACATGTTACTTAAGTGTGTTATAAAACATGTTGGCTATAAACTTGTTGCAGACACTTGGCATATGAAGATTCAATGATGCCAAGATTACACACATTTACCAATTACACACACAACTCATTCAGTATGTTCCTGTTTAAACCATCACTTCGTCCCATGGATGTAAGTTTGCACAACCAAAGTTGATAATACCAGAAAGTAAGAGAACGTCATATCAATACCAATCCAGATTGTCTCGTGTTAAAATGTCCATAAATGAATACTGATGACATTCTCTTGTTAACAAAAAAATCTACGCTTACTAGCATGGTATACATTCTAAATGTCTTATTTACATACATCAGCTACAAACATAGGTTTCCACCTGTGGACAGGTGTAAGAATGAACCACACAAATTGTGGGACTACACAAAAATATACAATAGCAATATCTTTACCGACTCGACAATCAACATAAATAACTAATGAAAAGCAACATATTACATACAAACTTGTGTTCTTGTCTTGTACAAGGTGCATGCATTTGTTCTGCGTGATTAAAATGTGTTGTTGACGTGCTGTAGAGTAATGTGATTGCAGCAGAACAAATTTGTCCATGAACAGTTCATCTAATTTACATGAACCTTGTTAGAACAGTCGAATAACTCGGTGTCCTGAATCCTCAGCGAGATTCAGTTCAGCCCAATCACAGCAGACATCATGTTGTCTACACTCGCTGACAGCATCCCACATTTATACGCCAATGTACAAATGTTCAGACGTGAATCAGTGAACCAGACACATGCAAGCAGTTAGTGGTTAGTTAACATATTTAATTATCATGTCTGATGGAAGCATCACAGATCTACAGAGACAGGAAACAAACATAGCCTCTGAAAAGGACCACGAGTGGACTATGACACAAACACATGACAAGACATGTCAACAGATCTGCTCCGCGTGGCGTGGGAGTGGAGCGTCCTCCAGACTCAAGAACCTCTGGAGGTCGTCCTTCAGGTCAACAATGTCCGAGTCATCACTGACGACAATCACGTCGTCGTCGTCGCCGTTGTCGTCGCTGACAACTATTATGTCGCCGTTCGACATGTCGTCTTCCTCGATCAATATGTCACTATCAGCGCCCTCTGTTGGATTGTTGGGCGACATGGTCCTGTTGTCACCTGCAGTGTTGCCATGAAACTCTGTAAGGCACAATGTATAGAAATCATAACCATCTGTTGAACAAAAACATTGCAGCCATGCAGACAATAAGACGCTGAAAATATCTGGACACAAATATGACTCGCCACAAACAACCACCTGTTTAATTTAACTGTCAAGCTTGTTGTCTATTGATTGATTCTGGTAGGATTGCATACCTTATAATCTCACATCCAGTTTATTTTCAAATCCATCCAAAACTTGTCAAATACATACATTTACCAACCAACATATTAAAAAGTAATAGATGACGCGAGTAAAAGTTTTTGCATCAATTTTTAACCAAAAATATAAAGTGACACTATTTGGGCAAATAGGGTCTCATTTTAAGGCTCATCATCTGTGGAATCCAAAAAGGCACAAGTCAATCTCACAATTTTGCAAATTTATGCCCTTCACTGTGGTCGGTCATGCATGGCTGATTGTGGAGTTGCTGCCACTCACCGCAGTTGGGCAGCACTTTCTTCCATTTGTAGTCGTCTATTCTGATTGCCTGCTGCACCCACGGGTCGCGCTTGATGTCCTGCAATGTGGCCCTGTGGTTCTCACTGGGGTGGAGCAGCCACGCAATCACCTCCATCAGATCTGTCAACAACAAGGGAAATCACATCGTACACTCTCGAGTCACTCACTAGTGTCATCATCGTGCAGGTGAAACAAACAAGCCATGGACAGACTACCCTTGAATTACTATTTCCATCGCATAAACCGACTGTTTTTTAACAGATCGTCTTCTATTTAAACATACACAATACACTGCAAATTTGTTTTATATACAGTAAGTAGTTTTTAAGATGTTTGAAAAACGTGATTGAAAGTTTTTGGAGTGTCAAATTCGTGTTTAGGGAGTGCCAAGTGGGGTGTAAATTTAGGTTTTCGTTGCGCCTGAAGGTAGGTTCTTTGCGGTTTAAAGTGCATGCAAGTTGAAGCTTCTGGTGTGCCATTTTTAGCAAGACCACGGAGATGTAACTGGAGGGTTTTGGTCCTGATTAGTCCCAAGGATGGTGGCGCCACCTACCATCAGACACGTGATACGGCGGTCGCAACACACACTGTATCGTTTCGTCAACGTCGTAGAACGGGTTCTCCCCAAACACGAGTGTGTACAGCGTCACTCCGAGCGACCACATCTCTAGCTCCGGGCCACGGTACCTACACGAGAACACAGAACAGCACCGTCACACGACACTCCATTTGACATCAGCCACACACAGTAATGATACTACTAAGTCAGTCATAGAAGCTGACCGCTGTTAAATGCGGCATTCAGACATGGTCACTTCACCACAACAGTACAAGGAGTCTGGCTAGCTCGTGCTAAAACTATTCAGTATGGCAACATAATTACCTCAATGGATGCTGGTGTAAAGTTATTATTACAGTTGTCGTTCGTTATAGGTTTCAAAAAGGACATTTGCATAAGAATATTCTGCGTGTATAAGTAATTCCCTGAATGGTTCACAGACAGTCAAGGTGGTTTTTGGTTGAACAGGTCAGTGAGACACTGAAGTCTAAATTGTTTCAACTAATCATATGGACACGATACCCCGCTACATGAAAACTTATCGTCCTTATGCAATCAATTAACTCCAGTTGCTTTAAAGGCTACGCCCTGAATCCCAGACAGCATGTTTTTTAGTACAATTATACTTTAATAATTAATTGTTTAATAACAATCTTTGTGCACAATTACTACACACAACCAATATATTATACACAAGTAACATAATACTGTGAACCTGTCACTGACTGGAGTATCCCCTTAAGAGAAACCATATAATTACAACGACCAGTTCCTGGTTCCCCCCCCCCTCAGTGCCCCAGCCACCTACTTGTTGCCCTTGAGCACCTCGGGGCTGCAGTATTCCATCGTGCCACAGAAGGTGCCAAACAACCGGCCCGGCTCCAGGAAGGCCGCCGACCCAAAGTCTATGAGTTTAACGTGGAAGCTCTCGCTCAGGATGATGTTCTCGTCCTTGATGTCTCGGTGCAGGATGTTGAGGTTGTGCAGGTAGGAGACGGCTGACACCAACTACAGGTAGAAAACACAGGTAGAAGGCACAGGTAGGAGACGGCTGACACCAACTACAGGTAGAAAACACAGGTAGAAGGCATAGGTAGGAGACGGCTGACACCAACTACAGGTAGAAAACACAGGTAGAAGGCATAGGTAGGAGACGGCTGACACCAACTACAGGTAGAAAACACAGGTAGAAGGCACAGGTAGGAGACGGCTGACACCAACTACAGGTAGAAAACACAGGTAGAAGGCACAGGTAGGAGACGGCTGACACCAACTACAGGTAGAAGGCACAGGTAGGAGACGGCTGACACCAACTACAGGTAGAAAACACAGGTAGAAGGCACAGGTAGGAGACGGCTGACACCAACTACAGGTAGAAAACACAGGTAGAAGGCATAGGTAGGAGACGGCTGACACCAACTACAGGTAGAAAGCACAGGTAGAAGGCACAGGTAGGAGACGGCTGACACCAACTACAGGTAGAAAGCACAGGTAGAAAGCACAGGTAGGAGACGGCTGACACCAACTACAGGTAGAAAACACAGGTAGAAAGCACAGGTAGGAGACGGCTGACACCAACTACAGGTAGAAAGCACAGGTAGGAGACGGCTGACACCAACTACAGGTAGAAAGCACAGGTAGGAGACGGCTGACACCAACTACAGGTAGAAAACACAGGTAGAAGGCACAGGTAGGAGACGGCTGACACCAACTACAGGTAGAAAGCACAGGTAGGAGACGGCTGACACCAACTACAGGTAGAAAGCACAGGTAGGAGACGGCTGACACCAACTACAGGTAGAAAACACAGGTAGAAGGCACAGGTAGGAGACGGCTGACACCAACTACAGGTAGAAAACACAGGTAGAAGGCACAGGTAGGAGACGACTAGTAATTGGTCAACCTGTCAGCATTAGAAGAATTTTAACTAAATTCTAAATGGACTAGGTGTAATTACAGGAACTAGCCAGAGGTAATATAAATTACGGACTTATTCCATTCCTGGATAAGTCCCAATAAACCCCATTTTCTTAACAAATACATGTGCCAACCCCAACAGTTCACCTGTGTACACATGTATCTAGTTCTGTTTACCTGTATCTACCGGTGTCAACCTGTGTCTATCGGTGTTCACCTATGTCCACCTGTGTCTAGTTCTGCCCACCTGTCCACTCACCTGTCGGAAGATGTAGCTGATGAGTGGCTCGTCGAGGATTGGACAGCGGTCAATGAACTCAAACAGGTCCATGCCAGTGCCGTGTTTCTCCATCACCAGCACGAAGAAGTCACACGTCTCGTAGAAGTTGAGCATCTGAACATGTCAACATCACAGTTAGAACCTACTGCATTGCACAGAGCCTGCAGTGTCATCACTCCTGTCACAACTTCCTTCATGTGACAACAATTTGTGTGACATTCTGTGACTTTTTCCTGATTCTGTTAAAAATCTCAGTAAGTTATTAAAATGATGCAGCCTATTTTGTTCTTAAATTCTTTATTATATAATTTTAACACTACAATAAGCAATTTTTATTTATATCATCAAACGTGTGATTTTGTGGTTGTTGTTATAATGCCTAGTACGTATGTACATGCACATTTGTGTGTGCCTCACCTCGACTATGTTTGGGTGTGACAGTTTGCTGAGCAGGGAGACCTCTAGTGGCACGCGTCCGAACTCCGGATCGTCGATCCAACAGTCCCGCAACACCTTCTGTTTCCTTATGAACTTTGTGACGACCTGTCCGGGCGGAACACAAGGTGGCACCACCAGTCAGTCGGCGCAACAAATCGGTGGTATGTTAGAACAAATTCAGTTAAACGTAGGTGTAATCAGATATGAAAGTTCCGTCTCTTCGTAATTTCAAATGTGTGATTGTATGTAGATGACTAGTGTAATTTGTACTGTGAAGGCGTTTTTAACAGTTGATTTTTACCCACTGCCCTCGCCTAATCAATAGAGCTGTATAGGATATGATGTGTATTGGAATCTGCTGCGCATTGCTATGTTTACATAGCGAAAGAGAGTCACCAAATGTGTGTGAACAATGGCAATGCCCTTTATTAACATGTAGTAGTTATAATGTAAAACGAAAAGACAAGCCAATGGGCATTGCCATCAACCTAGAGAGCAGAAAGGCAATATGCCTTACAAATAAAGATGAAACATACATCGCTGGCGATGGGGAACGCCAATAATAACTATCTAAGTGAAATACATGTGGGGCCACAAACCACCCAAACAGTGAATGGAGAAGCACCCAAAGGTTAGCAAGATAAGTCTGATTGGCAACAAGTCATGCTGCAATAAATAAAATCTTTAATCAAGACAATGTACTATCAGATATCGCTTATAAACAAAATAAAAACGACGAAGTGAGGGAGTTTGAATCCACCATTATCTCACCTCTTTGCCATCTTTGCGTCGTTTCGCGAGCTTCACAAAGCCGAACGCCCCCTTCCCAATGGACTGCAGCGTCACATAAGCCTCACTGTATGGGCCACCCTGGGGGCTGATGTTACTGCCTGACAGGGATGGACTGTTGGGTGAGTCTGTTCGCTGGTTCTCAGTGAACTCGTGCTCTGCCCTCGCCACAAGTTGCTGCATCAGAAACAAGTCAGAATCGTTGGCAACGATCAGTTTTATTTCACGTGTGTGAAATTGTTTTCTGAAATGCTATCACAGATTGTCTGTAACGTGTAGACTGAGTTGAATGCGTAGCCAATTTAATATACACAGACTGTTTGATTGAATCTATTTTAGTGGTCAATCTACAATCCGAATAAGTTGTACTTAACAGTTTGACATGATTTTCAGTTCATACTAACGATATCATCACTGCATGCAAATGAACTTGGTTATTTTGATTCATCATTCGTCTAAGCGGCACTTAAGATAAGCACTGACTGAAACATAATTGTTTCTGTACAATTACATTGCATTATGTAAACATCATTTGTGTTAGGCGTATCTACAGCATGGACCAGGAACAACAGGGACCATTTATCATGTCCAATCTGCACCTCTCACGTGGCTGGTGTCGCAGTGATGTGATGTTTTAATTACGCAGTTACTTACATAGCGCGGTGTTTGTGAAAACATCTATGGTTGCATGACAGGAGCGATATCGTAATTAGCGCAAGCGATAAATTGTTCCCTAGATGCGTGATTTGTGTGATATGATCCCTAAGTTTTGTACAATGAAACACCAAAAGTGATGTGTCCATACGTACAGCGCCCAGACTGATGGCTGACGTTTCGTTGATGTAAGACGACTGGTCAAAGGCAGTGATGCCGTCGAGGGTGCTATTGAAGCTCGACGCCATAGTGAGGCTGCCAAAGGAGCGGCCCCCCTCGGCCGGCTCAGACTGGTCGCGGGAAACCCACATACAGTACAGCGACTGTCCATCATCTAGGTCAACCTTCTTCAACTGGAAGACAACACCTGCAACAACAACCAGGGCTATCAGGAAGAGTAACCCTAGCACTAAATCTCTCCTTCTTCCCATGAGGAATGGGAATATGGGCTATGTCAGATCATCCATTGCTCTACCCCATCAGTGGGTTGTGTACCCCTCACATCCCACCCGTTTCCGTCGGTGTCTACTCCCCACCCTGCCCTTACAAATCTAAATTTGTAACCGAGATCAAACATTTACAATATACTCCGACTTATTACAACAATGAAATCATCATAAAAGTGCTATATACGAACTTAGAAAAGTCACTATTCATAGTGTTAGGTGTTCGCCCAAAAGCGTTATGGTTGACAGACTAGAAGTGTCAGACTAGTAAACTCCCAGAATGAATCATACGCCTGTTGCAACTGAAACAAATGTCGCTTCCAAGACAAGATTCTAAACATTAAACTACCCAAATCTTAATATAAGAAATGTTGGTCTACAGTATTTACCCTTGTTTATAAAATAGCTAATTAACAGTGTTGTGACACTGTCAATGATTTCATAAAATAAACACTTTTTTTGACAAATGATAGGGTAATTTTTTAGGAAAGATCACAAGACAACCGTCTAGAGGTGTAGGTGACCATTTAGAGACTGACCCAGCAGTGACCCGTCGTGATGACACGCCTTGGCCTTGTAGCCTCCGTCCTTGAGAGAGATGGTGTCCAGCGACCTCCGGCCGTGACCTCTGACCTGCGGTGAACTCTCGGGAGCGTCAGCGAAGAGGTCAAGATCGAGCTGAGTGGCAAGTGACGCGTCATCGTCGGACCTGATGACGGGCACAGAGCGGTAGTTGAGCGGCGTCGATGTCGACGATGATGCTGACAAGTGTAAGTTTGCCGTCATCCTCTCCAAGTGACACAGTTCGATGTCGCTGTCATGACATGGCGTCAACTGTGTGACGTGGCCACTAGTGTCACTGACCGTCACCATTGGCGACGTTAACTTTGCCGATGCACTTGACACGTCGGCTGTGTCACTAACATCTGGTGTCACTGTCACCACCACAGTATCTGTTGGCTCCGTTGCCATGGAAACAGATATATCAGGAACCCTTCCAGGAACAATTTGCATTGCTTTTGTCTCCGGTTTATTTTCTGCTTTGTCACCAGCCACGTCATGATTACGTGCTGTGTCAGTGTCATTCTCCGTCACCACTACTGCATAACCTTTCTCTGTGATGTCGCTGTCTTTATCTGTCACCACAACTATGTCACCTTTCTCTGTGATGTCAGTGTCTTTCTCTGTCACCACAACTATGTCACCTTTCTCTGTGATGTCAGTGTCTTTCTCTGTCACCACAACTATGTCACCTTTCTCTGTGATGTCACTGCCTTTATCTGTCACCACAACCATGTCACATTTCTCTGTGATGTCAGTGTCTTTCTCTGTCACCACAACCATGTCACCTTTCTCTGTGATGTCAGTGTCTTTCTCTGTCACCACAACCATGTCACCTTTCTCTGTGATGTCAGTGTCTTTCTCTGTCACCACAACCATGTCACCTTTCTCTGTGATGTCACTGTCTTTCTCTGTCACCACAACCATGTCACCTTTCTCAGCGATGTCAGTGTCTTTCTCTGTCACCACAACCATGTCACCTTTCTCTGTGATGTCAGTGTCTTTCTCTGTCACCACAACCATGTCACCTTTCTCTGTGATGTCACTGTCTTTCTCTGTCACCACAACCATGTCACCTTTCTCTGTGATGTCAGTGTCTTTTTCTGTCACCAAATGTGTGTCACACTGTTCAGTAAGATCACTGTCTTTCCCTGTCACCGTAACTACGTCACATTTCTCTTTCCCATTAACTGTGTCATCGTGTTCAGTTATGTCAGTGTCTTTTCGTTTAACGTCATCGCCAGTTGACCTTGAACTTGCTGTGTGACAAATGACATCTGCAGTAGTGTCAGAGAGAACGTCACCTCCTCCATCTTCAGGTTCGACGACAACATCACTTGGTTGAACAGTTGACTGAGTGTAGTCACCATTCATCAGTGTCATCTGTGTGACACCATTAGTGACAGCGTCAAGTGAATTGACACTTCTGACAGTTTTTATGCTATTGCTGTTGACATCGTTGTCATCATTACTGTCTTTCACATGACACGTCTCGCTTGTTCCTATGTCACGTTTCTCACCATCGCCGACACCATTGTTGCGACATATGTCAACAGCGTCACTTTTCTTTCTATTGTCATGCGAGTCACCCCTGTCCTCGACATCAATTACACCACTCGTGTCATCTTGACACTGTGGTGCAGTCCTATCACCAGGTGCCTCTTCCGTCGTGTGCAATCCATTTTTGACGACCTCTGACCCTGCGACCTCTGACCTCGCTGTGTCTTCAATTTGACTGGCTGTTGTCGAAGAATTGCTGCAGATGTGAAAAAATCAACTCCATAGTAATTTGTTCATAATAACCGAGTTATGTATAGTTTGACTACAACAGTTAAATTTGTTCTATCCCTTAATAGTGACACAAATGGACCAGTGACAGATGAACGTCAGCTTGAAACAAGACTTTGGTGACACATATCAAGTGGCGTGAACTTCGCAAAATATTGCCACTATTTTTAACAAATCCCAGACATTGAATATTTTGTAATTATATATTATAAGGTTGCCTAGATCTGTCGTGTAAGTACGTTCGACAAATTTAGCCTCTTATGAGTAAATACACTGAGTAATAGATAGAAGTTACAAAATATGTCATTTTTAAGATAAATAAAAACAAAATATGTAACTATTACTCTTTATTAATTTTAACTTAAAAATGAAATATATTAATTCTATCTCGGATCAAGATATTTGCAGATAATCACCCAGGCAGTGACACGTCGCGTGTCATGAAGGGTAGAAGTGACACGTCAAGGGACGAGTCGAGGGACGAGTCGTGGCTGAGGGATCTCTCCCCAGTCGTCTGGACACTCCTCCCAATGCCCTGGTCCTCACTCCCACCTGCCGGGACACAGGGAAGATGTAGGGAGGCTAGAAGGGTATCTCAAAGATAGGAGCTTTGTCAAAGACAGGGGTGGTGTCAAAGAATGGTAGGTGCGTTTTCAAAAACAGGGTCCACATGAAAGAGAGGGAGGGACCTTATCAAACACAGAGTCCATGTCCAAGACATGGAGGGGCCTTGTCAAAGACAGGGGCCATATCAATGTGAACAAATGTTTTGAAAACTCAACATATGAAGAACATAATATTATTTCATGCTGTATGCCTAATGCCTAATCCACCTGTCACTACAACAAAAGGCCACCACAACATTCAAGGCCTACTTTAACGATGGATAACTGGTAACTAGTGCCTGTCACCAGGTGGCGTGACCGACTCACTTGAGTGTGACCCATGTGGCCCAGGACTCCTCTCGGCGGTGTCGCCCTCCATTTTCTCGTCGTCATGACAACCATCAACAAACAACTGAGATTGCAGACTTGCGTTGAGTTGGTCGATGTCGGCGTAGAACGTGGGGAAGAGGAATGAGATGTCCTGTGAGAGACAACAGTATCAGTATCAGGAGACATCCTGCGAGAATCATGAGTATCAGTAGAGGTAGGATGATGTCTTGAGAGATGATATTATTAACAGAACAAGACGCCTTGTAAGAGTCGACACTATTGGTTGTCTCCGGAAGTGACTTTCATGAGTTTCATAAGGCCAGTGTTGGACTAACTGCCAGCATGGTCAAGGACGTCACTGGCGAATTTGTAGTGCAACATATTGATACCTTATGACATATGTCAGGACATTACTGTTTGACCATGGTACTGGCCAGTAAAGAGGACATTCAGTTTCCACTGCATTATAACAAAGCTTCCAACATATTCTACATCTATTTCCGCTGTAGTTAGCAATATCGTAACAAACTTGCTCATATACAAAAAACAACATTTAACGTAAATCTTTATAAGAATCCACGAAAAAATGTCTCACATAGCACTACTGCTTCATTTTGCAGCTTGTGCAACATGTTACTCATCACACACTCAACATTTGCTGACATTTTCCACAATCTACCGAGTGGAAATACTATTTAATAATTTTCATTTCCTAGAAATTGTTTCCAACAAAATTGGAAATCAGCTGCAACCATTTCACGTGACACAGCTACTGGGTGACATCGCATTGATGAACCTTACCTTGCCGACAAGTTGGTCCTGTGAATAGCCAAAGAGAACGAGTGCAAAGTTCTCGTTGATGCTGTGGAGGGTCCCATCCGGCAGGAAGGTGACGAGACCACTGATGTTGGCAAACACCCACACTACGCCCCGGTACACTGTCACCCCAGCCTCACTCTCAGTCACCCCAGCCTCACTCTCAGTCACCCCAGCCTCACTCTCAGTCACCCCAGCCTCACTCTCAGTCACCCCAGCCTCACTCTCAGTTACCCCAGCCTCACTCTCAGTCACCCCAGCCTCACTCTCAGTTACCCCAGCCTCACTCTCAGACTTCCCCTCACTGCCATCAACGTGCGACGACTCTGAAATAACAAGAGAAAACATCCGACGTATGTCACTATTTGATCCGACACAACAAACCACGTATTAAATCACACCGGTCTATTCTGCAATCTGCAACAAAGCCAAAATTAGCTGTCGAGGCAAACCAAGGTCGTAAGTCACACATGTCTATTCTGTATATGAGCCAAATATAGCTGTCAAGGTCACCTTCTGTAGATTCTATGATTTTGGCAGAAATGTATATCTTATAATCTCAACTTTCAACGTATTTCCCCCAAACGTAACCAAAAATCAATAGAACATGCATTTATGAACTCACTGATTAAAAAACACCAGACAATACAGGTCTAAATAGCTTTGTTTTTTTATTAAACAAAAAATGTTTAATGGTTGGTTCAATGTTATCTGTAAACGAAAAACTACTGGGTACTGGAGATATTTCAATAAATGAGGTATCATTTTAAAAGTTGTTGTTTGTGGAATCTAAATATGTACAAGATTCTTTGCACAATTTTGTGAGTTAATGTCGAATTCACTATGACAGGTCACGTATTTGATGGCAGAACAAGTGGGGTGGGGTGGTGTGGGCTGGAGTTGAGTGGGTGGGGTGGGGTAGCAAGAATTATCTACAGTGCCAACAGTGATGTACCATTATGATCTCTGTGCTGACAGCCCATCATGGACGAATCGTTTGTTCGATTGAACATTTCAGCGTGTTTGATGTAGATGCTGAGGGGGAAGGTGGCGCCACCTCTTGTTCTGCCAGTGGCTCGCTGCTTTCTCTCGTCCTAAACACATTGCCAATGTGAGGAGAGATTGCAAAACCATGCCTCATGTCATAACACTTGAGTGCTGTTTAGACATCCTGGTACTTCTTTTAAATTAGTTCACATCGAACAAAACAAATATATGCAGAGGCATCTTTAAAATTAAATAGTGTCATGCAGATACAGCATATTTATAAGAATGACACAACAAACTTGATGACATACCTTTGACAGTTTAGTTCCGTTTGATGGGAGATTATACGATGGGATTAAGGTCTCCATCTTCAGCCCCATCACTTCGTCAGCGCACTCGAAACCATGGAGATAAGCCAAGGTAATGTCACAGTCCAATATTGTCCCCTGAAAGTAACAATGCTTGAACTGGGTACTACTTTAATTGGAGGAAGTGTGGTACAATAAATAGCATAGTGATAACACAAGCTATAACTTCACCATAAATACTATATAGTCAATAAAATACTTAACTGTACACATGCTTTTTAAATTAAACATTCTGTGATTCTTCATTGGTAATATCATGTGAAAATATGCAAACACTTACTTCTATAAAATGATAGATAATTTAATTAATGAACAACCAATCTATGATGTACAAGGTGTTTCACAATTACTCAAACATCTGTGCATGTGTGTCTACATTATCTATAGATATATACACATGTATACATATATATTAATTTATATAAGTTATATAGTTTACATATTTAATAATATACAGTTAATATATTGCTTGTACAATACATCGATCCGCTATGCAGGAATTAGCACTAGACAAAACTTGTATTATCATTACTGATTCACTCACTGTGCTGTCGAACGTGATGCATGCAGTGGTGCGCTCTACTGGCTCGAGGACGATGACACTGCGAGGTGGCTCTGTGTTGAGACTCTGGGCTGACACAGACACTGTGACCACCATCCCACTCGAGTCTATGGCATCCATCTACACAAACGAGGTCATTACAAGGACACACAGACACTGTGACCACCATCCCACTCGAGTCTATGGCATCCATCTACACACACGAGGTCATTACAAGGACACACAGACACTGTGACCACCATCCCACTCGAGTCTATGGCATCCATCTACACACACGAGGTCATTACAAGGACACACAGTCACTGTGACCACCATCCCACTCGAGTCTATGGCATCCATCTACACAAACGAGGTCATTACAAGGACACACAGACACTGTGACCACCATCCCACTCGAGTCTATGGCGTCCATCTACACAAACGAGGTCATTACAAGGACACACAGTCACTGTGACGACCATCCCACTCGAGTCTATGGCGTCCATCTACACAAACGAGGTCATTACAAGGACACACAGACACTGTGACGACCATCCCACTCGAGTCTATGGCGTCCATCTACAGACAAGGTCATTACAAGGACACACAGACACTGTGACCACCATCCCACTCGAGTCTATGGCGTCCATCTACAGACAAGGTCATTACAAGGACACACATGAACACAGACAATACCAGTGTAATTTGCTAATCACAATGGCATAATAAATAACTGTATTTATTATTAACATAATGATACTGAAAAAGCCATAGACCATAATTATGAGGCTGAAGTCTAAAGCTAAGTAATAATTCACATAAAACAGTCATGTAGCTGAATTTTCTAACTTGTTTATAAATTCCAAAACATAAAAACCAAAGACATCTACACTGACTGAAAACACACCAGCGAAATTGATCAACACTGCAACTGACAATTCGGCAAAAACTCTGAGCCATTAAAAAAAAGAAACACCACCAAGTTGTTACAGAATTTGGCAGTGCTGGCAACACCACCAACGATCCCATTCCACCTCTGGCGCTAAGCTGTCACCTGCAGTGAATACTGCTATGTACAGCTGCGGTTAATAACATCATTTGATATCCATCTTCCACACCGCCGTTACTTACGTCAGACACAGTTATACATAAAAATAACATGTATCGACTACGTACACAAGGGGGAGCCACTCACCACTTTCCCCGACACCTCGGTGATCTCCCCGTCTGTCCCCAGCTCACTCTCAGCCAGAGGGTTCGGAGCCTTCGCCTTCGACGTCAGCAGATCACTGAGTTGGATACCGAGGAGCTCGTCACAGCTGAACTCAAACAGCACGCACGCCATCTCATTGGCCACCAGGATCTGTCACCAACAGTAATAATAATGTAACTTCTGTTGTGTGTAAATCCTTGAAAACAAACCTCAAAGGCACATCAATGCAAAAGGGTCATCCAATCTCAAAGTCAATAAACAATATTCCGGTCGCCAACAGTTGTACTGATATGCAAGGGAGCTATGGCTGTAATGGTATGCTTTTCAGTGCAATGACAGCATCATTAGCGTTAATTATTTTGACTAATTAACATTATAACAACCACAATGTTAGATTAGAAGACATAACTACAATAAAAATCATGATCATATGTAACAAATTACAGATGGTAACGAAGAATGACATCAAGAACTGTGAAGAGAAGGCCAACTGTATAACTGAGGGCTGCAACAAATGGGAAGACATTTGGAATTCAGGTGTGACTGACAGCTGCAAGACAAGACAAGCCCACCACACGAACCTACCTCTGAGGTCTTGGCATCAACGGTGACAATGGCCTTGTTGGGGTTGCGTACGGCGCTGGTGAAGGCACTGCCCATGTCGCCCCCGCCCCCGATGTAACTACAGAAGGACCAGCTGTCAGACAGGCCCTGGGTGCTGCTGTCTGCCCCGGGGGTCGAGGTGAAGCTGCCATGAGACACCCCCGGCGAGAAGCTCACGTCGTTCATTCCATTGCCTGGCAACAACAACATCACACCACTTTGTATTATTTCAAATATGAATACCACATAACGGGAACAATACAGGAAGTCAGGAAAATGACCATACTTAACGAAAATCAACACAAATAAATCTTTCCCAACACCAAAACAAGTCTTTCTCACATCATTTAAACATATTTTTGAAAACAAAAGCAATTCTGTTCACAGAGGAATATTGCTTTATCCTAGAAACTATGCTCGCAAAACACTCAAGAAATTTGCAATAGTTGATACCTGTGAAATACATCAGAATTAACTTGTTCCTGTACAAACCACTACAGCGCACAAACGAACCAACACCGCTCCATCAACTCACTGCTCCCAGAGTCTTTGTTTACCTCAATCAAATCCTACAAATGTACTTTTGCATTAGCCAACTAGCTGAATCATTTGACACACAAGAAGCTTTTAATATTTAACATCGGTTCACATGTGGAATTGCATAACATTAGCTCATCTGAGATATATTCCGACAAGAAGTTAGTTGCATCCATAAAACCGAACCTGCAATCTAACAAGGCCATCCACACAAGAAAGAGGTAACTAACAGTTTTCAAACCGCATCTGACAGCAAAGGATGAAGTGTGTACGAACCTGTGAAGTCGCGAAGAGTCTTCTTTGTGTCAGGCGTGAAGTCGATGTCGACGCCGTGACGCGATCGACATCGCTTCGGAAACGACTGGTTCATCTCAAACGACTTTTCTGCCTTTGGGGTGAGGCCCAGCTGTGCCGCCCGCTCCCTCTTCCCCGTGCGAATCCTGTCGAGAGGGGACGGGTAGGATGGGGTACCAAACACATTGCGGGCACAGGTGGCTAGTTTCGCCCCTCCCGACCGTCGCCCCATCTACCAGGAACCACAAACAGCCATACAGGTCAACACGAGCTCAACAAACTGAACATTCCACTGCAGTCAGTCCAGTGACAACTGGATAAGAACATAATAAGATTACAGAAACATTCTTGGAAACATCCAAACTAACAGTTCTAACGGTCCGTGAGATGGGCAGTTTATTTTATTTCACTTCATACCCTGGAAACTGTTTCTATGTTTCACCAAGTCACTTCGACACAAGTGTATAGTTATATTCAAACTTGTTTCTTGGTGCTTATTGGGCAAGTTGTTATAAAAAAGATATATATTCAAAACTATCGTTAATTAACACACTTTCATTTCGCAATGGCGAGATGGTGCAGTCGTCTGGTCAATAAGCTGCTCACCACCTGGTGGATAGAACTTTATGAAACTAGATAGGATGACCTGGGTAGTTCACCAAAGAGTCAATATATTTACACTAGAGCTACAGTTTGGGAAGACAAAATCGGGACAATTTTTCATTAACTAAATAATTCTTGCCGTGCCTGGTCATTTAAGCAACAATAAATTGTTTGAATCGTTTTACAAATCCATATTGAAACATCGACGAGATATGTTGACCTACCCATATCTTTGGCGTGCTGACCACGTGTCGTCCCTGTCCCTGGCCAACGCTGGGGGAGCACAGGGACTTGGACTGGGGGAAGCTCTGTCTCAACTTGCAGTTGGCATGCAGCTCCAGCTTGTCCCGCTTCTTGCGAGTGTGTCCGGCCATCTCAGTCTACAAGTCACTGAAATGGCAAAACACAAATGACACACATCTACTTTCAGCGTACCAGTTAATACATATTTACATGTTGAAAATCTGCAAAGTTGCAATAGATTCTTCTCTGATGGAATTAAAAATTTGCTCAGATTGTTTACATACTTTACATATGAGTCTGTTTTGTATTATATTGGCTTCATTTTCATGTTGGAATGAATAAACACTCATTTTCAATATCCATACATGGATAAACGTCTAACTTTATTTCTTGACAGAGTTTAAAAAGCACTACATTCAGACATTGTTTAAAGTTTATATTTCTTGTCAACTTGATCTGCCAGTCTAAACAATGAGGGTCCGTCTAAAATTAGATAAAGAAACTGTTTTAAATCTGATTTGTTATACACTGTACATGTAGTGCAAAAAACCCTACTGGGCATCACGCACTAATATGGATGTTTGGTTTCAGGATGGCTGGCTTTGTGTCATCTGGAAGTGGAATAAGAGTGTTTGTGGGAATATGGGATTAGGTGGATAGGGTAAAGTACAGGTCATTGATGGGGAGGTTGGGGGTGTGGTAGGGTTGGGGTGTGGAGGGGGACAGGGGTGGTGGTGTGTGTTGTCTATTGGAGGTGCCTGAAGGGTGCAGTTGTCAGGTTAATATGTCCTGCAACTGCAAGGCTGCAATGCACCCTTGAAGGCGTCGAGATTGTCGTGGGTACATTAGATGGAAGTCTGTCCCACTGGGCTACCATTCGGGGAAAGAAGCTGTCGTATGTGTCGAATACCGTACCCCCTCACATTATCTATGCATGAACTAATAACCGGTCCCGAGAGAGCACGTGTTAGTCTCTTCCCACGTAGCCAGTAGCGATGTAGCCGCTAGTGTTTTCTCTCTGTCAATAAACGCTCATTATACTCGTATACGTGTCGTATTACGAGACATGGTGTCGAAGTGAGATCGATGTTTATCACGTAAAAATATTGATTGAAAAAAGAAGAAGAAAACAACAGAAAAGCGGAAAATGTCGAAGTTTAACCCGCCGTCCAACTTCCAGTTCGACAAGCCAAACGAGTGGCCGGAATGGCGTGACCGTTTCTCGCGTTACCGTTTAGCGACGAAGCTCAACAAAGACGACGGCGAGGTACAAGTAAGTGCGCTAAAGCAACTTCCGGTATGCGACATACCGACACCCATCGATGACGATTTCGAGCCAGACGCAGCCACGATTCCGACAGACACACCTGTCAGACAACTAGTACCACCAGCTGGAGTGGCAGCAGACCATTACGTAACAAGGAGCGGAAGAACTGTCGTGACACCAGCTCGATTTAGAGAGAACTAGGTACAGTAGTGAACTCACTCACTGAGGCAGAATAATCCTCGAGTCACTACTACGATAACAGAGTAGTCCACCTCTGTATTCGTCTAGAGTAGTCTATTTAGAATAGTCTATCGCAGCTAATCAAGTTTGTTCTAACTAAGAAATATTAATCGACAATATGTTACTTAGCGATAATTGCACGGACACTGAAACGTCACCAAGGACATTACTATTTGGAAGAACATTATCATGAAAGACAATTCGATTATTTGCTAATAACTCAAAGAGGGGAGATGTCATATGATGTGTCGAATACCGTACCCCCTCACATTATGTATGCGTGAACTAATAACCGCTCCCGAGAGAGCACTGTTAGTCTCTTCCCGCGTAGCCAGTAGCGATGTAGCCGCTAGTGTTTTCTCTCTGTCAATAAACGCTCATTATACTCGTATACGTGTCGTATTACGAGACAAGATCTGTATATGTAGTAGTTGTAGGAGGTGGATATTTGTCTGTATTTGTGTGGGTGGTTGGATCTTGTTTGGCTGTGTCTGGGCTTGAAGTTACTACACTTGTTTACAGTTATTTGTACGTTTCAATTTTTATTATTCTCGTAAATTCATTTTCGTGTGCATGCACCTAAGCAATGCGTACCACACAAACTCCTATGTTAGAAGGCAGAAGGGACTGGGTCTGTGTGGAGTCCAAAGGCAAAGTCGACCAAATGCAAGCACCAGTAATTCATGAGTAATGCCTAACTTCAAGCTAATGGCAATGACAGCATTAGGTTAACCGTTTTAAAAGTAACTCGATTACACTTTTGTGAGATAATTTAAAGAATAATATGGCATTACATATTTATGATAAGTAGTCTTTAACACGAGGCGTACACTGGTCAAGATTTCAGATACAGTTTCACTAGACTAGCCTTCGTCAACGCAAAACAGTAGCTATGTGGAAAAAAATTTAAAAGTTAACCCTTTCCAACTTAATTGGTATCATTGGAAAGGGCTTGAACATACCTTTCAAACGGTACCAAGATCACCTTTATGTGACAAGTATTAAACAAGTTATGGTGTTCTATATCTTAGAAATTAGGCTCGTTTTTTGGCCTTAGTCTTAATGGAAAGCAGTTAGCAGATCTGATGTAACTTGTGACCCGTTTCTTAGTTTTCTGGTGGTTTCATGCCATAACTTTCTTAATTCTTGTTCGATTTTCAAAATCTTGGTACCATTGGAAAGCCTAGAAAATTCGAAATGAGAATAAACAATTTTAAATCTAATTCATCTATGATTATGATCTATAGCTAATTATAACCTAATCAACTATTTACATTTTTATTTTAAAATTTTAATTGATTTAAATAAATTTAATGTGTATTTTATTTATTATATTGCCATCATTGTATTATATCGCCATACATAATATAAATTATATATCATCATATTATAGTACTTACTATATTACTGTACATATTTAATATTCATGTAAGGCAGCCAATATGGATCCTCAACCTATGATCTGGGGAAAAGAAATTTAAAAAAAAAAAAACGGAAAGTGTTCCTGTCCTGATTCTGAAATATATTGACAAAAATGCCTTTAGAATACAATGGACACTAGCATGTGGTGTCACTATTTGTTAACAAATGATATTGCCAAATCAGATTGCTGGAATGTGGTAACGTGACCTCCACTCATCAAACCAGCCTACAATTTAGAGTAGAATGCATGCATCAAAATCATCAATCATCGGTGTATACAAACTACAATTACCACTTACCTTAGTAAATATCAATTCTCAGGACTTTAACACTATCGATAATCCACACGACCACAGTATTTTATAGCAAAGTGAAAAATAACAGTATAAAGTCAAGTTATTTTCACCCAAAAATCCCTTTACATGGGGCCTTTCCAGAGCCTATGTGTACTTTTGAGCAGGGAAAAACATGATGAGAGGATCGATAAATTTCCTCCAAATTCAGCATACACATCGTAAATAGACTGAACAAAAAGATATTATAGGTTTCACAAATAATTATGCTTACATTCAATGTGATCGTTGATGGTTTTATTCAATTTTCTTGGTAAAAAATGGCAACAATTTCCACACGCAAAATTCATAAACTTATCGGTGGCCGATTTACAAAATAAAACTGTGAGGCTGCAGAGGAAGATGTGAACTACACCATCAAAACAAAAGCACATAGCTTTCTTAGAACACAAAGCAACACAACACTCCGCAAGGTACGGTATTTTGACTGATCTCCACCAGTGGTGGTAGTCATATCAGGCACGCGATCCGCAGATCGAGGCCACTGCAATAAGCCAGTTGACCGGGTATTTACACATAGCTAAAAACAGGCAAAATCAAAATCGTCGCCTACAAAATGTTGGTGACACTTGCAAGAGAACACACAATTTACAAATAATACATTATTGTTGTGATATATTTCTTCATATATATGAACGTTTTCTTTAAAATGCAGATAATTCAACTGTTGTATACTACCATTCAGTAACATTAGGTGTATGTGAATAAGATGTTTTTACATTCTTACCGTTCAAGTCATCCGCCAAAAATTGTAAATAACGACCTAAACTGCGCGCGCATTCAATGTCGTAACTCCAACAGAATTAATTCACTATTTTATTGCTCGCACAATAGATACGTGCAGCAGACTATCATAATTTGTAAATTGGCCAAAACTATACCTTCTTTTTAATTATATAATGCTGAAACAATACTTATTTTAACAAGATGTACGTTGCAAAACTGGGTCAGTGAAAACAATAATCAGGGACGGATAAACGTATTTGAAATTATCTCGGAGATTGGACATAAAATAATATTCATAAGCCGGTGAAATCGACTGCCAGATGTTTTGATTGTCGCCACGTCAGGTGACCATAATATATTTCAATCAACCTTGCAGCTGTGCTTAGGATGCGAACGGGTCATTATATTAGGAGTCTCACAAGTGCATGTTTCGGTGGGAACTATTCCGTATTCCAAAATTCGATTATTATTCTAGATTTACCATGTGCCAACAATTGGTTCAACGCATGCGCACTAAAGAATTTGGCGCGAAAGCGCTAACTCGGTCTTTTACTTTGATAATGGTAAGGATGTTTATCTACCCTAAATATACATGTATATCAAAGTGCCATTCATATTTGGAACGATGCACGTTTAGTTGAAAGTGCCGTTTAGCAGCATGGTGAATGGCTTTTTATGCCATTAGCCAATAGTATGTGTCAGCGGGTGGAATAAAGTTCACTGTTTACGCCAATTACGCGATATACGGTCTCACAAACTGTCACACACGGTGATCACCGTTTCACGGTCTGCTCAGCGGCTCTGTGGAACAATTTGCTTCCTACACTCACAACATGTAGAGCGCCGGATTGTCAATCCAGGGGACGCTGGTTTAATCTCAATTACCGACGTTAGGCAATTTCGGTGACCCCACATTTGCCTGTGTCTTTCGAAAGAGACACTGTCAGTGTCACTGAAAGCCGGTAGTCCCTTCTCTCTGGACTGGTGCCTAGAATGAGTTCAATGACAGACTATGCTATGGGAAGTAAAGGATCCCACACAGGCAGTAAATGTGTAACCTGTATTGGACTCAATAATTCTAGAGAAGGACAGACTCCTGCGTTAGCCCAAGTTTGGGCTGTTTGGAGGAAACCGTCTGAGGAATTATAGTCGCAATGCCCCACTGCCTGAATGCCCCACGACCGGAATGCCCCAAACCTAGTCGCAATGCCCCAACCGCGAAGTCGCAATGCCCCACTTTTGGTCGCAATGCCCCAGTGATTTTATTATCATAACATGTTAAAACATTACATTTTATTATTGCCAGACTTATGTATATAATACAATAATAGACATTACAACATTACATAAGTAAATGTATAATGAATAAAAAATACGTTTCGTTGATTATCTGTACATTATTGAAAGTATAACTGAATTTATGTTTTGTCTCCGTATATTTCTCCGTATATGTTTCATCTTTGTGCGATTTGTCAAACCTATCATGAACATTAATATAGATTACAACAAATAGTATTTATAGTATTCACCTTTTTCCCGACTTTATCCCAACCACTACTAATCCCTGTAATCGAAACACTGCGATGGAACGAAAAACATAAACAAATAACCGGAGCAGTGTGAACGTTGCGGGCTGCTTTATCCCTCTTTCTATTCACCTGTCACCCACTAACCCCATTTCTATATCACTTCAATTGTATATATGTTGATTTAATAAAAGTAATTGTCACTTTTTGATTCACTTTTGTTTTCAATATATATATATATTGACGCACGAAGCAAGTACAACTGGAACGCATTCAATAATGTAACCCAAAAAATGTTACTATTATATAAAATGTTACATATATATTGCCGGACGAAACAAGTACAACTGGAACGCATTCAATGATGAAATAAAAAATGTTAGTATTATATAAAATATGTTTTATATATACATACATACATATATATATATATATTGCCGCACATAACAAGTACAACTGGAGCGCATTCAATAATGTAACAAAAAGATGTTAGTATTATATAAAATATGTTATATATATATATTGTTGCCAGATTCAATAATGTAATAAAAAAAGATGTTAGTATTATATAAAATATGTAATGTAATAAAATATATAAAATATGTAATAAAATATATAAAATAAGTGCAAATGGAACGCATTCAGTAATCTAACAATTATTTTTAGTATTATATATATAATATATATACATATATAGACGACTACCAAGAAAGTGGGGCATTCCGTCCAAAGTGGGGCATTGCGACTTCGCGGTTGGGGCATTGCAACTGGGGCATTCAGGCAGTGGGGCATTCCGACCACATTCCCGTCTGAGACTTACCAACAACAGTGCACAGTTTTAAAACTTATTAAATACCCATCTCTTCAGGCAAGCTTTTTATTTAACTGATCAGGACACTTACCTTTTCCTAACATTTTACCAAGTGATTTTCTACTTCACTTGATCGTGTTTAAGTTAAGGTAGGTACATCAGAATCCGCTAGGTGGCATAATGTCTATAGCTCAGCTCCTGGCCTGTTGTGCGACTACAACCTACATAGACTGTAGTGATATAGTCTAACCATAACAAACT
This sequence comes from Oasisia sp. SBJ-2009, assembly GCA_964017155.1. NCBI lineage: Eukaryota > Metazoa > Annelida > Polychaeta > Sabellida > Siboglinidae > Oasisia > Oasisia sp. SBJ-2009. The sequence continues at coordinate 3,142,948 of OZ024855.1, forward strand.
CCCAGAGGTGCAAAGCTAGTCGCATTTCAGGGGTCGACAATAGTGCTGGCCCGATGCGTGTTTTGAGGGTGTCGGGCCACCAGTTTTCATATTTTACTGGCCCGACGGGCCACTGCTCTGGTTTCAACAATGGCATTATTTACCATTGTTTTAGATAGTTTCCATCAGTTGTCACTCCTTACGCAACAATTAAATATAATCTGTGACAGCGTGGACTCGCGTTATCAGTCGAAACTAGTCACCATCTTGTTTACGAATTGCAAGTTCTCCATAACTTCGCCCGGTGTCGCTACTGGCGACGTGAGGTGGAGACGCGAGACAGACACCTCCCTAGTGAATTAGCTAAGATAACGCTTCGGATTTTGTAGTAATAGCCGAGTGGAACCTAAATACAAATTTGTCATTGAAATTCGCGTTATCCTTTATTATTGTTGCAGTGTTCCAGCTAGGTTTTGAAAAGGACAGGGTGCAGTTGGCAGACGGGGGGCACTTTTATGCGTGAACGACATTTTTGAGGGCACAATTTTTGAAATATGTTTATTTTACTTAACTCTGGTAATACCAGAGTTAAGTAAAAAAAACGTATACCAGTGGTATTTAGTTAATTTTCATGAACTGGAGCTTGTGGCAGTATCATATATTAACCGATTACAGCTAGCTAAGTAACTCAGTGTTGCCCAGGGGAAATGCAGTCATATGTATCAGACGTCCCAAACATGCATGATGTATTATAGTACTTATTATTACACAGTCAAATGAACATTAGTAGGGTACAAGATTTTTTTATTGGTAATGCAGCTATTGTAGGGTGTGCAAACCATTGAATAACACTCCATTCCAACAATTCCTTAATCATTTGTCTGTATATAAATCGCTAACTAACATTTTGACACAGAGTGGTAGTCTCTTCTCTGAGACATTGAGGTCCACATACTTCTTTCTGTCTTCATTCGCCAATTTGCAGCGCACTAAACACAGATGGTTAATTATAATTACTTATCTATATCCACTATACCCTTCTACTGACCAGGGATGAATTTGATGAGCCACTCTCCAGGTGGGACCACTGTTGCATTACTTTTGTTTTATTGTGAAATATCAATTTAACATCCTATAACTGGCTATAGTAGAAACTTAGTAGTCAACTGCAGCACTTGTTTGTGGTTTCATGAAAACGTATAAGCCAAGTGGGCATTTATTATTAATGGCATTACTTGTCAATTAACATGCAATATATCAAATAAAACACTTGTCACTTTGTAATAATTACCATATTGTATAACACAGTATATCTATTGTTTGGTAAATGTTCTACAATATTTAACATGTATTGTGTTGATGAAAGTTTTCCATTAAACATGGCATACTGACATTTACAGAATGCATAATAATAACATTAACTCATATAGTACTGTACATGTATTCAGAAATAAAGAATTCAGGGACAATTTCTGTTTGAATACAACATTGTTGTATAAATAGCACAAATATCACTGTTTATTTTAATATTGATAGGCCTTCATATTGTATCCTTTTAGCACTTATTTTATTTATACAGTTTACAATTTCCCAGGTCTAGATCAATTACAAAAAAACGTTTGTCATGTACAACAGAAACAGTTTCCCCATAACTAGTACAAGTGGATCACATAGAAATTGACTTTCCAGTACTTGGAAGTGCAGCCAACTCCCTTGCTACAATGTTTTAAACTACTTCATATTGTCAACAACATCAGTAGAGCCAATAGAACAGGCTGCATCTGGGTGGTCTAGAAGGGCTCCTACTTCATAGGGCGTGTAAGTCTCGCGCGCGAAAACGAGGTTGGGGGCAGAAAGTCCATATTCTCCATGTTAACGTATAGGACTTCGTTTTGTTTTTGGTTGTAATAATCGAACTGTTCCAGTCTAATTATTTCAGTTACACTGTACGAAGGATTATTACAAGCAGAAACAGTTGAACACTATGCCGGTGACAATGCTCACGGAAATCATGAATTTTAATCGATTATAATGATGGTTGCCATGGCAACGCCGGCTTGTACTTGTGTTTGCCGTTTGGCGATCTTGACTAATACTTAAAAGTGCCATTTTTCGCGCAGTACAACCTGTTTGAGGCAAACGCATACATGTGTTATGTTTATGTGCATTTAGACAACTTGTCAGATATAAGTGCTTATCGAAACCACAACGTACAGCTATGTAAAATGCAAAACCCGTAAAAATTAAAACATACGGCTTACATTTTTGGGGAGTATCTAGCACTACATAAATCGCTATGTCTATGATTGTGTGGTAAACTCAATATTAAATCGGGCATTTAAGATAAGAAAGGTATAACACAAGATATTTATGTCCTGATTTTCCTAATATTCATCAGTCGGAAGTTACAACTGTCATCCATCGAATATTATTCTAATGACCAGTCCCCAAATCAGCTCCAATCGCGCAGAGTCTCGCCATGTATCGTGACTCACTTACGGGCCCTATTGCTCTTGTCCCACATTGAAGTCTTTGAAGTGGTTAATTGGATACAATTGTTTCAAGCTAGTGGGAAGCCAGCACTGAGTTGTCTCAGACACTTTGACCCAACTGCCAATTGCACCAGGCTACTGCTAAAGGACAGGGCTCTAATAATAGGCACAGGGCGCAAGACAAAAGGCACAGGGTGCATGTAAATGAGGGCAGGGCATTGTGCCCTTGGGAAATGGCCTAGCTGGAACACTGCTGTTGCTACCCTAATGTGTAAAACGAATAGACAAAATATGTTCAGCATGTCAAGACGACCCCTTGTGGATTTCATGTGAACTTGTAATAAATAATGTATTAATTAGTAACAAAATCATGATATTGAAAAAGTCATAGACCGTAAATATAGGCTAAGTAATAACTAACATAAAGCATAGTCGTGTTGTAGCAGAATTTTCTAACTTGTTTATTCCAATAAGTAAAACATCAAGTTGTCACGGGATCTGGCCATGCTCTAAACGCCGACAACGCCAACGATCCCGACCCCGGCTTCCCGTTCGACCTCCGGCTGTCGGGGCTAAGCCTGCAGCAAATACTTCTATGCACGGCATCGTCGCATTCCATTTCATTCCCTGATTAAAATTAATTTATACCTTGTGGTAAATTGATAACGTTTGGCAGCGACGGGATCCACACCAACGTCGTCGTTACTACAGCCAGCCGTTAAAGGCGCCATGGAGTTATCTAGGTCACCACGTGTCACGCGTATAGCGGAACTCCCCGAAGCTGTGTCACAACGGCGAACGCCAAATAAGAAAATAGTCGGTCGAATATTTATTTGGATTTCCCGTGTATACAGGTCAAAGGGCGGGGATGCCGTCTATGCAAGCAGTTAGAGGACAGTTTGGCGGTTCTATTCGTACCAAACAACATGGCGAACAGCGAAAGCACGGTGGCATTACTAAGGTCTAAACATCGCGTATTATCGAACACATCCTGCGTCTTCAAAATTAAAACGGATTTCACAATCGATAGGGGCTCATTTTATATGGCAAAAAATAACTTAGAGATATGTAATTAATATAAAAGTGAACTTTATTGATAGAATACTACAAAAGAATTAGAAAACGGCAAAAACACGTTTTCGATTATTTGTTAAAAACGTCATTTCAGCTGCCTTGTCTATTTTAATGTCTTAAATATAAACAAATATGTTTTATTGTAAAATGTACCTGTTTTAATCCTGCAAAAAAAAAATTCGGGCCAGTAACTTTTTTGTGGGGCCAGTAACTTTAAAATCCACTGGCCCCCCGGGCCAGTGAATACAAAACCTTACTGTCGACCCCTGCATTTGACATCTACTGATCTAGACGTCACAAGACTGGGACCCAAGAGTAACAACACTTGCAAATATAAATTCACAAACCATTTATTGTTCAGTTATGTGTTTCAACAAAGTTTTTCTAGTAAACTACTCGTGAACAACTGGTTGCAAATGTTAAGTGTTGATTAGCATATTTCTAAAGATGCAAATATCTAAACGAATACCTTTGATGCCCCTTTAACATCAAACATTTGTCTTCTTGTAGGATATTCGCAAGTTCTTTGGTGGTAAACCAAACACCTGCAGCAACTCAAAGACAACCGAAAAGAAACCAACAAAAGGTGTAAAGGAATCAAAATCGAGTAGAAAAACAACGAAACCTGGTGTGGAGAAGGGCAGATCAAATTCGGTGTCAAAATGCAAGATTGTGGCAAAGGAAAACGGGTGCAATAAAGAGACTGACAAAGGATTGTCAACAGAGGTCGGTAGAAGGTCACAGGAAGAAAGGCACGAAGACGTGACAAATAACAATGGCGATGCCAAGGAGAGGCTGTCTGATTCAGGCGGAGGTGTGCCAAAGCAGTCTGTGAATACGGAAGACAGTAGGGCACGCACAAATGGAAAGAACACTGCAACTGGCAAGGAAGCCAAAAAGAACCAAACAAAGGCAAGTATTGGGTGATATGTTGAGCTCATTTAGTCATTAGTATCAGCTGGGGAGATTTCAATGGGTATACTGTGGCAATCCTGGTGGTTTAGTGATGCTGTTAATTCAGTAATCTGCTAAAAATTATAATTGGAAAAAATTTGCACGTTAACTGCAGCATATTGTAAATGATGTTCAAACCACCAACGTCTTAGTTTAGGTGGAGTGTGGCAGGAATTAAATAAACAAGTGACTTTCACTCTTGCTTCAACACAAGAAGCAGCTATCATGTGGAATATTTGTTATGCATTTAATTTGGACAATAATATAGTTTTTATTCGTACATATAAACCTTGCAAGCAGAAGTTAGACATGGATGGATCTTTGAACCGCTGTAAAATTGAGTCTTGGATTCAGCAAAACCAAGCAAAATCTCATTTTATAAAGCACAAAATGTTGCCAAACTATGAAGTTTATGTGTCTAATGTTATTAAATTATAAATAATTTTTCAGAGAAAATCTGTGATACCCGACAATGAAGAAATTGTGAACATAAGTGATGGGTCTGATGAAGAAGTCTGGAAGAAACCGCAGAAGAAGTCCAAGTCAAAGAATGATCTGTCTGATGAAGAAACCCAGAGGAAACCTGTAAAGAGGTCCTCGTCAAGGAAAAATATATCTAACGGATCAGATGAAGAAGTCCAAAAGAGGCCAAAGAAGAAGTCCAAGTCGAAGAAGGATCTCTCAGATGGATCTGATGAAGAAATTGAAAAGAAACCAAGGAATAAGTCCAGATTAATGAGGGATCTTTCAGATGAATCTGATGAAGAAGTTCAACAAAGAGGAAAGAAGAAACCCAAGTCCAGAAAGGGTGGCGTGATCTTTGACTCGGGTGAGACACAAGTAGAATCATATTTCACAGCATTCTGTTGTCTGATAGTAACAGCTGAGACAGAACATGCTAATAACTATGCTGAAATAATTTTATGTTGTAAATGTAATATATAACTAATGATATTCTTCATAATTCATTGTTTAGCTTACTTACATAATTTCTGTCTGGCAGCTATTTCAACTTATTTAATATTTGTCTATGTGTCTGTTAACTAGTGTATATCATGCCTTTGATCTGCGCAACATTGAATTCCTGTTATGACAAGTCCTACAGTGAATGAAGTTATATGTTTTCAAGTCAATAGTTGATAAGTTTATGTTTCCAATATATGTACTCAACTTGTTGCGGATTCTTGGAATTGTAACTTGATCCAAATTTTGGAATGGTGATGCTGTATTACAATTGTTACAGTTTCTCACTCTTACATTACCATACAATTGTATGTACAATTTTGCCTGCATGTGCAATAATTATAATAATCTACATGAAATAAAATTATTGTTTTCTTGTTAGATTCTGGAGGGGAAGACCCACTGCCCACATCCCAGAAAAAGACACCCAGACGCAGAAGGAAAAAGGAAGTGACTGTAGTGCTTGATTCAGGTATGATGTGATTTTCAAAAAAATTAAAAAGTGTATCATCACATTACCAATAGAATAGTCCAGTTGTGTCTCATTCATCTCATCCTTACACACCTGGTGTCCTGGCGGCTGTTTTCGTCAATACCAGCGTACGGTACCCCTGAGAAATCCCTTTGCAAAACTTTTAGCCTCAGCCAATGAAATCGCACACAAGGAGTGTGATCAGCCTTCGGTCATGTGATACAATTTTCAGTTTCAAAACACTAATGGTCACAATGGCTGTCCTAGGTTAGTTTCTCAGTGGGTATACACAACATGTTTTGTCTTAAAAATTCATCAACATATTAGCAAAGAGGCCGAATACAACACAATACAATCACAATAGTGAGTGATTGGATATTTTGTAGGTGATGAATTTGAACCAATCAAAGAGGCTTTTGCAAAGATGACACCGAAGATCAAAAGTCTGACTAAGCCACATGTTTCACCTCAGAAGCAGAAGAGTGTTAGTGTCCTTGACTTCTTTGGGGCGGCGGCCGTACGACAGGAGGAGCGAAAGACAGTAGCAACCAAGAGGAAGTCGGTGAGTTCAGTGTCTGATGGACTCAGCCAGTCTGTTTGGTGAATTATGATTTCATATATTAATTTGTGGCTGTTGTCCATTCTATTGTTCCTTCCAAACGTTTCAAATTTAAAGTATTTGTAGTCGAATCGCTTCCTTGTCATCAGCTGACAGACCAGTGTGGTAGATATTACCAGTGTTAGGGTTTCTATAGAAATTGTACGTTTACACCTGTCTGTATGGTTGTCAAAGTAAACTTATTATTAAAAAAATTGAATTTTGTCAAGCGATCAGAATTGTGGTGACAGCATTTAGATTGTCTGAATTTGAAGTTGAGAGGATTGAGGTTCGAGATGGTCTTTTTTAACATTACCTCCAAACTGACCTTTCTCTGCTGGATGGTAATTGCCAGAATGTTTGTCATCCTTGGTTGTTCTTCTGTGTTCCCGTATTATGCTGTATGTATCTTGTTCTAACCAGTGGAGTGATAGAACTGTCCTCTCTCTGTGGGCAGGAGACGAGTCTAGGTGACAAGAGAGTCGAGAGTCACGGTGACAGCGACTTTGAGAAGACACTGGAACAACTGGACAGTAGCAGGAAGAAGGTATGAAGTGTTTCACTGTGGTGACATTGTGTCTTCATACTAGTGTCCACCTGGGCAAGTGGTATGTCTGTTCACTCCGTTGTAGTGTCTCCTGAGACAAGTGGTGTTTCCATTTTGTTAATAACTTAATAACATTTAATTTTAAACAGTAACTGTTGTTAACCCTGCAGGTGACCAAGAAAAATTCTCTGTGGCATACTGTTCCAATAAAAATCATAACTTCGCTAAGATTGGTCATAAAAGTATGAATGATGCATCATTTTAACGCTAAAAGGTTGCTCTATTATAATAAAATTATAATATCTGTAGAACAAATGAAAATCATGCGGATATTTGTATTTTAAATTGAACTAAAAAAAATAAACACCCATTTCATCCTGCTGCCAAAAAAGGATCGTGTGGACGAATATACTTCATCATTTAGACAAATGTAGATTCATATATTAGCTGTGAAATAAAACAAAAATGAAACAAATCCGTTGAGAACTATAATATTTATTATTTTTTCCGACATAAAAATACGTTGATTCAAGGCGGCCGGTTGCGGCCGCGCTCGTTACCGTTGCAACCCAGGCGCCCGGTCGGAGAAATGAGGCGCTGCTAATTTGGTCAATTTTCACCCCAAAAACGCCTCCAAAGTCAATCTAACTACATGAACTAATATAATAACCTTGTTTATGAATACTGTCAAGCATTTTGTCAAAATATCAACGCAGAAACTTGAGATAATACAAAGGAAAGTCGCGAAGCGGATAAACCGCCATTTTGTCTTAAACTTTTGTTCCGTGGGGGTCGATGGCGCCACATTTGAAATCACGGTTCTGATTGGCTGAATGTGTGGGGGTGTCGACTTTATGAATGGATGCGTAAATTCATTCTCAGGACATAGTAAAATCTCCCAAATATGGGCAGTATCACGTGCTTTTTAAACTCGACTGCGAAGAATATGTCACTGAATCTACGCAAGGAAAAATATACACGATCTAGAAAAATCTATCAGCTATCCAATGATACCAAATTTTCGCGTGTCAGTTTAGTGTGATGGAAATGAAAATTGTTACAACAGAGGCAGGTGCATTTGGGCCGATTTTCGGCCCTGGTCACCTGCAGGGTTAATAAAGAAAAATATTTTATTAGTGACAAGATGTACTTTTGTATGTCCGTGTGTGTGCACTGTGCATGCATGTGCCTACACACACATCATATGCATGCATAACACACACTCGCATGTACAAACACGTGTGCATCACTCACACGCACGCACGTGCACACACACACACCTGACTTGGACTTGGCATAGAAATCCTTGTTTATTACTGTTTTGGTATTTTTCAGATAAAACTAGATTCAGCAGACACAGCTCCTGCATCAGGTAGGTTGCATGGGGCATGGTTTGGTGCAGGGGGTTAGTGGAGGGTGCAGGGGGTTAGTGGAGGGTGTGGGGGGGGGGAGGGTTGTGTGGATGGACCCATGTCACATTCTTAAAGTTTCTACCCATAGCAGTCTGTAACTTATCTGTAATGATGTTTATTGTGTAGTGTCTCAGACTAATTGTTGCAGGTGTATGCTATACTATACAAATGATTAGGGATCATCTCTGAGTGTCGATGTCTGATATCAGGTTAACCTACTTTTATTTATTTAGGTGAGGTGTTCAAAGGCCATTTAGTCTGGCATAGAACATTGATATTTGACACTTCAGACTGATGCCATTGATATAGTGATATCATATTACTGTCATGTGACTAAGGGGGGTGGGCTGAGTTCTGGGGACCGTTTCACTAACCTGGTGTGTCATGGAAATAGTGTCATCTGTAATATGACAATGGATATTTGCATATTTTTAAACCTTATTTTAACAACTGATTTTTTATGATGAATTTTCCGTACGTGTTATCTTAGTGAAACGATCCCCCATTTCCCGTACCAGACGAAAGTAATTTTGTCTGATACCGAAAATCTGGATTCTGAGGTGACCTCTGGTGGATAATGCAGACTATGTCAAACATTGGCATCGGACAGTAGTGTTAATAACAGGGTTAGGTTTTATTCATACGCTGTGGAGACTTTAAAAGTCAGTGTGCTTTATCGTTTTGTAATAAGAGCTGTTTTCTAAAAAAAATATGTTTTCAGTGCCTTCCCTCTCTTCAAAATTGTCATCCCAAGCCAAGTACTTCGTTGAGGAAACCCCAGAAAAATCATCTTCGCAGCGAGTGTCACGTGGTGCCACCAGGGGGAACGCTGTCGACTTGACGTCATCACCGATAAAGGTAGTCACTTCTCCCTGCTGCTGCTTGGTTTATTTGTGTGCAGGCTAAGCCTGTGTATGTGTCATTTAGACTACACCATTTTTAAAGTTCTCTCTAAATCATACATACAGAAACGCCACGACATGAAAGCATCTGCTTTTTGCATTTAACTTGTTGATGCTTATTCCCAACTGTGTAACTTGTGCTTATCTTAATCCTGCAGTTCCTATAAAAATTATAACTTCGCTAATACTGGTCATAAAAATATATATCATATTAATGATGAAAGAATGCTTTATTGTAATAAAGTTATAATATCTATAGAACAAAAAAATAAACAAACACACACATCTTGCTGCCAAATAATTATGGCATGGATGAACATACTTTGCCATCTAGACAAACGTAGCTAAATATAGTTGTCAGTTTTTTATTTAATTGTGCAAAATGCAGTACACTGTTTGAGTGAGTTTACATGGAATTCAGTGGGTATCTACATACTCCGTCAGTTGATATTTTCAAACGCCACTCATTGTTGTTTCATTTTCCAACTGACATCACTAAAGGAGTCAGTTTTGTCACAGGCGTCATGGCTGCTCGTTTGTTTCAGGGTTCTGTGACCTCTGACCAGAAGGTCACACCAAGCAAGGTAACACCAAGCAAGGTCACACCAAGCAAGGCAACTCCAGTCAAATCAAGAAGAACTCCTGTAAAATCGACTCCTACAAGGTCAATGTCAACAAGGTCAACCCCCAAGAAGTCCCCACCAGATGTCACTGTTAGTCCTCGCAAAGTGGTAGCGATGAAATCTTCAGAAGCTCATAAGACGGTAAGAAACAACAAATGATATCCATCTTTAATATTGTTTTTTTTTCATCTTATTTGCAAGTTGTAGTTTTGCTCATTTTTTGTGTTGATTATATATATATATATATATATATATATTATATATATATAATCGTGTGTGTGTGTGTACACGTATATAATTGTGTGTGTGCGTGCGTGTATGTGTGTTGAAAGGCAGTGTGTGTCAGTCAGAATAGTTGCATATTATGAAAGGTGAAACTAGATCTGCCTGTGTGAACAACCGTGGTATTTTGCAAAAATCTGAGTGTAGAAAACGGGAATAATGTGACTGCTAAACACTCACTGAAATATCATATAGATACCTGTTGTCAACAAACAAAACTTCATAGACAATATTTTTATCTGACACTGAAAACCAAAACATTTCTCAAACCGTGGTGACCTAAGTTTCTGCAAATAGATATGATGTAAATTTTATTTCAGGCTACATTTAATTCAGATTAGGAATAGAAGGGTTCATATCACATTGGTTGAGTTGATTAGGGCATGTTTCAGTGACTGATTATGGACTGATTGTGGTGTGTTTCAGTCACCCCAAGAGGCCAGTCCCGCGGTCAAGACGCCCCACCGTGGGGGCGCGGCCTACCGCTCCTACCTCCACCGGGAGGGCCCTCGCGCCCTCGGCTCAAAGGAAATACCCCAGGTACAACACAGGTGTCAATTATGTGACAGTTTGTGACTTGTCACAACAAAACGTGTATCTTAGGTTATGAGCTGGATGTCAGCATGTGATTGGTTGAAATATTGGTGCAGGAAAAGTTGTGGAAATGACTATCTGAGAAGTAAACATTTGCTGTTTCAAAAAGTTTAAGTTGTTAGTTGATTTGTTGAACAAATGCAGACTCCCAAGTTTCTCTGCAGACTCCCAAATATTAGCAGAGTCCACTGGACTCAAATATGAGCAGAGTAAGAGTCCACTGGACTCAAATATGAGCAGAGTAAGAGTCCACTGGATTCAAATATGAGCAGAGTAAGAGTCCACTGGACTCAAATATGAGCAGAGTAAGAGTCCACTGGATTCAAATATGAGCAGAGTAGGAGTCCACTGGACTCAAATATGAGCAAAGTAGGAGTAACACCAAATTTCCACAAAAACCAAAGCCTGTAAATACTGTTTGTGAAATACAATTTAATGTTTCACCTTGTGTTTCACGAGAGACGACGCAATGATTGCTACAGCTGTCCTTGTCTCTAGGGTGGGGAGAATTGCCTCGAAGGGTTGACCTTTGTCCTCACTGGGGTGCTGGAGTCACTGGAGCGTGACGAGGCCCAGTCACTCATAGAGAAGTATGGCGGGAAAGTGACCAAGTCACTGAGTAAGAAGACGTCGTATCTGGTGGCCGGCCGCGATGCCGGGGAATCAAAAATGGCAAAGGTAATCTGCATTTGCTAATCTGAAGAGGGGTACGGTAATTATTGTGAGACCAGGAATTTGTTCCAGGGAAGACACCCTGGGTTACTTCTGTGATTGCTACTCCTCCTTATTTAGAATATACCTATGATGTTATCATACTAGCTTACATCCATCTACTACATGACTAGCCAAAAGTTGTATACTCTAGTAAGGAACATTACATGCAGAAGGTTGTTTGGAATAAAAATGAAAGGGTCTGTCTGGATAAAATACAGTAGTTGAAGGAAGTGGATGAATGTAAAGAAGTGAATGAACCCTCGGTCCTGATGCCCGGGGGGGATCATCTTACACTTCCCCAAAGTTCGCATATTGATATATTCGTTTTTGAAAGATGTTTCTTTGACTGTATCTAGCTGTTGGATGACCTTTGACCTCTAGGCGGAATCGCTGAAGACACCACAAATTGACGAAGATGGGTTGTTGGGACTGATAGCCACGCGACCGGGGAAGAAGTCAAAGTACGAGATCGCAGCAGAGAAAGAGTCCACGGTGAGTGGGGCACAGTGGGTGGCTGCAGCGGCATTGTAATCTGAATTATTGATTTTACAGCATTTATTTTAAAACAAACAGAAATTGTTTAATGTGTTAGATATACTGTATATTATTACTGTGGCACAAAGATGACTGAATAACTAATTTTTACTATTTTATTTTTTATTTTTACTATTTTGATCAGTATATATATATATATATAATATTGTGTTTTTGTAGACAGATTAATTAACTTGTTTTAGTTTATTAGTCAGAACATGTTGACGGCTTCTCTGTGGTGGCTGTTGATGATCCCTCAAATTAAATTGGCAAGAGTATTGACTTTGTGTTCCCTACAGAGTGGCCAATGTTCCGTTCGTCTGACCCGTAATGTAAGTGAAATGTTCTGTAGTTTTCAAAGAGCCAGATGATGATCCTTTGATAATCTACTGATTTGTAGTTAAAACCAGAAAAGAAAACAGACCCGCATCGGACGCCTAAGGTGGAGTCACAGAGCAGTCGGAGTGAGACGATGTCTCGGGACCGACCGTCTACATCTGACCGTCTTGGTGACGTCAAGGTACAAACATTGGCTTCATCTTGTCAAAGAATGTTAACTGTATCTGGATAAAGAGAGAACGGTTGACTGGAATAGGGATAAGCTGTACATTTAATGAGTAAGCTATATCTTGCTATACAATATTTTTATAATACATATTTATATAAATACGTACATTGTATAGCAAGATATAGCTTTGTCATAAAAATTATTAAATAGGTTATTTTATCTAGTGCTTCTGCTAGCTTTCTGCTGTCCATATTTACAGCATCAGTTCGTTTTTGCAATAGTTATTTTAATTGTTATTCCATTATACATTTTAGTTTCAGTATATTATGTCTGCAATGCATTGTGAATAAAAACAAATATGACGCTGTGGGAAATTAAATGTTATCATAATGACACTGATCAGATGGAACGACCGGTGACGTCAGAGCGTGAGACATCTCCAGAGAGCTTACTGTGGGTGGACAAGTACAAGCCTCAGAGTCTGAAGCAGATCATTGGTCAACTCGGGGACAAGAGCAATGCGAGGAAGCTACTCAACTGGCTGAACAATTGGCACCGGAATCTTGGCGCCGGCAAGAAGCCCGCGTGTAAGCAGTACTCACCTAACCATATTTGAGTTTCCCATAGGCAGCCATCTCAATGGCTACTTTATTAACTGCCAGTTATTTTCTGTTAGGGCATTCACATTTATTAACCTTAATTCACACACGTTTGTGAAATTCTAATACCTCATTTTACCACAATCCCAAATGACACCTGTATTAATACACAGAAATGCACCGACGGACAGCATGATACTACGCTGCGCAAATCCATAATTTTCATTCACTCAACACTACTCAAGTCCTCACAGAAATTCAAGCAACCTGCATAATGCTGTGTCTATAGGGTACTCTTTTGTCGGATAATGGTGGACGATTTTTGTCTTATGTCTCTTAGCAAGTTGTTGGCAATAATGTCTAAGGGGATAGTCAAATTTGGTTTGTCGTGATTAATGACAATAAGTGAGCAATCAATTGATTAAGAGTTTAACGTTATCCAATAAAATAAAATAAATTTGGTGAAGTTAATTGAATTAATCTTGCCTTTATAAAATTCCTGAAGTACACTTTTTATTACTGAGATTAATTGGTTGTTGTCCACTGTTCAGATAATTTGCATTATACACAAATGTTATGCAATTGGTTTTAATTTTGCTGTCATATCTTTCTATGCAATGAGTGACACAGTTTTCAAGATAATATTGCCTCGCACAAAAATATTATGCTGAAAATGGAACTGACTAAACAGTAAATTTTTTGTTTATTCTAAACAGGCAGTTTGAACGAGTGAATATGTTTGAAACAGATTACTGTGACATTGTTATTATTATATTAGTCTCTCTTTGCATTTTGCAGTTAACCGGTTCAGTGATGATGGGTCTGGGTATCGTGCTGCTCTGCTGTCAGGGCCACCAGGAATAGGCAAGACAACAACGGCACAGCTCGTCTGTAAGGTACGCACACACAGGTAGTTGTTCATTACTGAATTGTTCCTGTAACATTTATTTTCTACTTGTCTTTCTTCAAGTTAATTCTGTAAAAACACCAAGTGCAAGTAGTGTTCCCTGTGACATGCCAGCTGGTGTAGCATAGATGCAGGATAACCAGATGAATTATTGACTTATTTAATGCTGGACCAAACAGTAATTCAAGTGATTATAAAAATGTGGAATCTTTACACAAGTGGGTGATATAATTGTGTATGTTCCAATGTTGATGTTTACATTCCATGTTCTCTTAAAAGTCTTGTGACTGATTTGAATACTGGTTGTCAGTCGGCAACTTATTTTAGTAGTAAATTAACAAATACCAGAATCAATCATTTTAACAATTTATGCAGACATTAGTATTAAAAATATTATAAAATTATTAAACAGACTGCGGATATGTTCACATTTCTGCAGCAGTCGTAGTCATACTCTTTTTATGTTGTGATAGGAAACTGATTTAGAAAACATATAGTATATCGTTGATATCATCATCATCATCGTTATAAAAGTTTAATAGGACTGGGCTGTGTTAGTTTGTACAATATATTGACCGAATGTGTTTTGCAGGAAGCTGGATTCAACTTTGTAGAGTTGAATGCGTCAGACACGCGGTCCAAGAAGAGTCTCCAACACGAGGTCGCAGCGACCCTCGACAACACCACACTCACAGACTTCTATGGTTAGAGTCAGCCTTCTAATCTATCGCGTCAACACCGCAGAGCCCATTATTTCTAATGTAATTCTATGTTATCACAAAGTGCAGTCGGTTGGTCGGTCGGCCTGCATCTTCACGTTTTTTGCATCTACAGAGCTGACATTTTGTATGTGACCTAACAGGTCTTAGTGGTGTATATTGTTTAACTTGTCTGGTGTCACAATTTAAAACTCGCACTCATCTCTGTCAGTTTATTACATATGGGGTTGACATTTTGTTTTTCATTTAGTAGATCCCACGGCTGGTTTCCGGTAACCCACATTTAACTTTCATAAAACGTAGTTATACTACACATGTTCTGGAGTGAAAATGAAATGATCTTTCTGTGTGTGTTGTGCTAGGAAGGTGGCAGGAGTGTAAATGTAACGTGTTAGACATCTGAATTTTTGTTTTAGGCAAAACTGCGAAGTCTTCAAAGACACAGACGAGTAGAGACTGCATCCTCATGGACGAGGTGGACGGCATGGCGGGCAACGAGGACCGCGGGGGCATACAGGTGAGGGGGAAGAGGGAGAACTGGGTAGGGGACTAGGGATACAGGTGAGAGGGAAGAGGGAGAACTGGGTAGGGGACTAGGGATACAGGTGAGAGGGAAGAGGGAGAACTGGGTAGGGGACTAGGGATACAGGTGAGAGGGAAGAGGGAGAACTGGGTAGGGGACTAGGGATACAGGTGAGGGGGAAGAGGGAGAACTGGGTAGGGGACTAGGGATACAGGTGAGAGGGAAGAGGGAGAACTGGGTAGGGGACTAGGGATACAGGTGAGGGGGAAGAGGGAGAACTGGGTAGGGGACTAGGCATACAGGTGAGAGGGAAGAGGGAGAACTGGGTAGGGGACTAGGGATACAGGTGAGAGGGAAGAGGGAGAACTGGGTAGGGGACTAGGCATACAGGTGAGAGGGAAGAGGGAGAACTGGGTAGGGGACTAGGGATACAGGTGAGAGGGAAGAGGGAGAACTGGGTAGGGGACTAGGGATACAGGTGAGAGGGAAGAGGGAGAACTGGGTAGGGGACTAGGGATACAGGTGAGAGGGAAGAGGGAGAACTGGGTAGGGGACTAGGGATACAGGTGAGAGGGAAGAGGGAGAACTGGGTAGGGGACTAGGCATACAGGTGAGAGGGAAGAGGGAGAACTGGGTAGGGGACTAGGGATACAGGTGAGGGGGAAGAGTGAGAACTGGGTAGGGGACTAGGGATACAGGTGAGGGGGAAGAGGGAGAACTGGGTAGGGGACTAGGGATACAGGTGAGGGGGAAGAGGGAGAACTGGGTAGGGGACTAGGGATACAGGTGAGAGGGAAGAGGGAGAACTGGGTAGGGGACTAGGGATACAGGTGAGAGGGAAGAGGGAGAACTGGGTAGGGGACTAGGGATACAGGTGAGAGGGAAGAGGGAGAACTGGGTAGGGGACTAGGGATACAGGTGAGAGGGAAGAGGGAGAACTGGGTAGGGGACTAGGGATACAGGTGAGAGGGAAGAGGGAGAACTGGGTAGGGGACTAGGGATACAGGTGAGAGGGAAGAGGGAGAACTGGGTAGGGGACTAGGGATACAGGTGAGAGGGAAGAGGGAGAACTGGGTAGGGGACTAGGGATACAGGTGAGAGGGAAGAGGGAGAACTGGGTAGGGGACTAGGCATACAGGTGAGAGGGAAGAGGGAGAACTGGGTAGGGGACTAGGGATACAGGTGAGAGGGAAGAGGGAGAACTGGGTAGGGGACTAGGGATACAGGTGAGAGGGAAGAGGGAGAACTGGGTAGGGGACTAGGGATACAGGTGAGGGGGAAGAGGGAGAACTGGGTGGGGGACTAGGGATACAGGTGAGGGGGAAGAGGGAGAACTGGGTAGGGGACTAGGGATACAGGTGAGGGGGAAGAGGGAGAACTGGGTAGGGGACTAGGGATACAGGTGAGGGGGAAGAGGGAGAACTGGGTAGGGGACTAGGGATACAGGTGAGGGGGAAGAGGGAGAACTGGGTAGGGGACTAGGGATACAGGTGAGGGGGAAGAGGGAGAACTGGGTAGGGGACTAGGGATACAGGTGAGAGGGAAGAGGGAGAACTGGGTAGGGGACTAGGGATACAGGTGAGAGGGAAGAGGGAGAACTGGGTAGGGGACTAGGGATACAGGTGAGAGGGAAGAGGGAGAACTGGGTAGGGGACTAGGGATACAGGTGAGAGGGAAGAGGGAGAACTGGGTAGGGGACTAGGGATACAGGTGAGGGGGAAGAGGGAGAACTGGGTAGGGGACTAGGGATACAGGTGAGAGGGAAGAGGGAGAACTGGGTAGGGAACTAGGGATACAGGTGAGAGGGAAGAGGGAGAACTGGGTAGGGGACTAGGGATACAGGTGAGAGGGAAGAGGGAGAACTGGGTAGGGGACTAGGGATACAGGTGAGGGGGAAGAGGGAGAACTGGGTAGGGGACTAGGGATACAGGTGAGGGGGAAGAGGGAGAACTGGGTAGGGGACTAGGGATACAGGTGAGGGGGAAGAGGGAGAACTGGGTAGGGAACCAGGGATACAGGTGAGAGGGAAGTAGGGGTAGGGATTTTGATATATTTTTTGCTTA
The DNA here is from genome assembly GCA_964017155.1 of Oasisia sp. SBJ-2009. NCBI lineage: Eukaryota > Metazoa > Annelida > Polychaeta > Sabellida > Siboglinidae > Oasisia > Oasisia sp. SBJ-2009. The sequence continues at coordinate 3,160,407 of OZ024855.1, forward strand.
GTACCCCGGCAACAAGATAACAATGAACTGTTGTGGAACACCAGATATCAGCACGTTTAAAATTGTCGGATTTTTATGTGTTGAATGTTACAGGTCTTAGAGTATAATAATTCTGCATTTGAAAACAATAAACTGCATCTTGTAAGTCATTTACTTCGGAGCATGTTTTGTGTAACGCATGACTTCGTGACCCTTCAGTTGACACTTGGTCACTGGTGTCACATGAGTCAAATCGTTGTACATTTCACAAAATATGGTCCAAAGTAAGTAAATTTCTTATAAAATAACACAATCTTGGAATCAATATATTCCATAATAAAATGTATACAGCATATTAGTTTAATTAAGTTTATGGTCCAACGGGGAGCGGTGGTCGTGTGGTAGAGCGCCAGACTGTCAATCGAGGGGACGGTGGTTCAATCCCACCTACCGCCGTTTCGAAACTTAGGCAGTTTCGTTCACCGCACATTTGCCTGTGTCTTTTGGAAGAGACACTAAAAGCCGGTGGTCCCTTCTATCTGGTGTCTACGCCAGGGGAAGTAAAAGATCCCACACAGGGGGTAAATGTGTAACCTGTAGTGGACTCACTAATTCTAGAGAACTCCTACGTTAGCCCAAGTTTGGGCTGTTTGGAGGAAACCACCTAAGAACTAAGAACAGCCATTGTTGTGTGGTTGCAGGAGCTGATTCAACTGATCAGACACACCAAGATGCCCATCATCTGCATGTGCAACGACAGGAACCACCTGAAGATAAGGAGTCTCAGCAACTACACCTTCGACCTTCGCTTCCAACGCCCCCGAGTGGAACAGGTCAAGGTCAGAGTCATTGGGTCACTTCTTTACCAAATGGGCAGTGTTCAGTCTAGCCCCCATTGTGTCATTGACGCAATATTTGTTACGCTGTCGCAACAGAATTACTTGAATGCATTTGAAGGGTGTGCATGTATAGCACTTGGTGTACATAGTCAACATGCCATAGCAAAAAGGAATCGTACAAAAAATGGTGTAAAAACAGTAGTTTTTTCTGCAAATGTATTGACCCACACAGTTGAACTGGCCACATATGAAGACATGGATAAAGACTAACTACCATCTGCAGACAACACACGGCAAAATAAGTCATTTGTTGTATTCAAAGAGTTTATTGCACAATACATTAATGTTATTACTTGTTCACATTTTGAGGTTTTCATTTGTTTATATTATTTTTACTATATTTGTGTTTGTGCGAATGTAAATTTTCAGTGACAACTCAGTGATAAAATGTAACAAATAAGACATGTATTGATGCGTTTTATGAGCGTTTCTAAACTATGTAGGTGTGTTCAAATAACTACTGTAATATACCAGCCAATTGTGTTATTATTTTGCTTTCTATAAAATAATGTTACTTGTGAAATGCCGAAATACACCACTAGATATTATGACTGAAATGTAGCTGGTTACAGTAATATTCACCATCTTGCAGTGAAGTACAGTCATGCTGTTCTCGTATCATAGTTTCTGTTTCCACCACCAGGCGGCGATGATGTCGATAGCGTTCAAGGAAGGACTGAAGATTCCGCCACCTGCGATGAATGAAATCATCGTTGCATCTAACCATGACATCAGACAGGTAGGAATTGTTGCTGTGATAACTTCACCAGCTCATTAACGTACCGTTTTATTGACATCATATCTATGGTTGTTTTTCTTGTTATATTTAGTTCAAAATATATACTGTGCAGAATCCTAAGCTTGTGTACACAAAATTATTTTACATCTTTCATTTTCCTCAAATAAAATAACATTATTTAAGCAATAATTAAGACAACATCTAACTGGCCAGGGCAGATATTGCAGAAAATAATAGACCATCACATAATCGATTGCCTAACAACTGGGTTCTTCAAGCTTGCAAAATGGCCGAAGTATGTATGAATCTGCTGGATATACCACAGAGTGTTCTGTTGAAATTTTGGATCTGAATGTTCTTGTTTTGCCAAAAAAAATACGACAAAGTTATTTAGGCAAGAACTGCAAGCGGGAAATAGTGGTGTGTCGGATGTCACATTATATATATATATATATATATATATATAATATATATATATATATATAATATACATAGATATATATATATATAATATATATAATATATATAATATATATATATAAACATACATATAAATATATATATAAATACAGATTACAGGAGCCTGCTCAACCACGTGGTAAACAATACATCCAGTTTCAAAACACGTCATTGGCAGGCATTGCCGAAGTGGGCCAATTGTCTGATGTTCAATTCAGCAGATTTCTTGTTTCAAATTCCAGTTAGATGAATTGCCATTGTCACTGTCACTTTAATACGTCACACATAATTATGTAAAAGTTGTTAATAAGACTAGGCTCGGTGAATGTTACATGTGTAATTATGTCCCTGTTGTATGTGACATCCTGTTGGTCAGGTGATCCACAACCTCTGCATGTGGACGTGCAATGACAAGGCGTGTAGCTACGAGCAGCTAAAGAGTGACGCCAAGAAAGCAAAGAAAGACATCAAGCTTGTGAGTTTGACCGAATGAATGCGCTGTCGGCAATATTCCCATAAAACGGTCATTCCGTCAACCAATGAAAGATATTGTACATACCCATTAAAATAGGCATTTGTTTGAGGTGTTTCTTTAAATGACTCTTTGTGGCGTAGATTCAATTTAGCATTCAGACCTCGTAGCTGTGTAGCTTGTAAAAACATTTACCTTAGCTGATTGTAGTGGGACGCTTTGTCATGCCATTGTCTTTATTTGGTGTCTGGTTGTCATGGTAACCTACCAGCTTGGTTATACGTGACCGAATGCTGTGTAGCGTCTACCATCTAACTTAAACAATGCTTCTGTATTTTTATGGATAATGCCATCTGTGAAGTGAGTGACATATCAGTTGTTCAGGTGATCAGTCAAAGATAAGCAGCTGAACAAACAACGAACTATTTTCTTTGATTGTAATAGACACTGACGTGTGTTATATGTACCCCACCAAGTGCACTGCTAGGATGTCAGACCATTTCACTAAGATAAAGAGCTCTTAAAGAAAACTCATCCTTAATCAAAATCCGTTATTAAATTAAATGGGTTGTTTTCAAAATGCAAATATCAATTGTTCACACTATTTCCGTGACACACCAGTGACAATGTCCTTGTGCCGCATCATGGCGTTAACAGTTTTCATGTATTCAAGATCTCTGTTAAGGATAAAAATTGATTTCAGTATGCAAAATCAGATGTAAGAGCTTTTTACAAGATTTGTGAAACAGTCCCCAGACATTGTGTCATCGCTAAATGCCCCAAAACAAGACATGTCTTATTTCAGGGTCCCTTCGACGTGTGCCGCAAGGTGTTTGTGGGCGGGGAGGAGACAAGTCACATGACCCTCAACGACAAATCGGATCTCTTTTTCCACGACTACAGTTTCGGGCCTCTCTTTGTACAGGAGAACTATGTCCACGTCACTCCATTTGCAGCTCGGTATGTGGGGGGGGGGGGGGGGCGTACAGAAAAGTCTAGGTTAAAGCAAGAAAACTGTCTATTTTTAGGTTATGACAATTTATAATGTTCCATAAACAATATTCTTTCTTGAAATATAAAATCCGCATTGATTAACATGAAGTGCAGTCGTAGTAATTTTGTAGTAAATTTTGTCTTTGTGATCTTGGAAAAATTGCCTACAAAATGTTACTTGTAATAATGGTGAAAAATGTACTTGTAATAATGGTGGTTGTGGAGTGAAACGTTTGTCTTGGGCTTTTGCTTGGGAAAATGTGAAATGTATGACCTGATCAAGTAACCAAGAACACCAAGTCCCTGTGTATTTTTATTTGCTGAGTCTTGTTTAGACGGATTTGGATCAGATTTTATTATATGGTATTTTGACATGTAATGAGATTAGATGAGGTGACAAAGAATTAATTTTTACGTATTTTTGGATTTACATACATTATCATTGTTGTGATCATATGGTAACTGAAAACATGAATGTTATTTTGAAATGTCTCATGGTATTGTACGCTGTAAGACTGACGTGCGTGGTGTTTGACTGTTGCGCCATCTAGGGGTAACGCCTGTAAACACCTGGAGTTGTTGAGTGCGGCGGCCGACAGTATCAGTGACGGGGACCTGGTGGACAGAAGAGTTCGCAGCGCTCAGAACTGGAACCTACTGCCCCTGCAGGTGACGATATAATAGTGATGTACATACCTTTGTTGAAAATATTTTATTAAAATATATATTGTACCAGATTTATACAATAATATTCTATGGTGTTGTAACAAAACATTCAACACAAGACACATATGTGTATTGATATAATGTAAAAGTGTAAAATAAGTTAGATAAATAGAGATTTTTTATTAATAATAATAAATAATTTTATAAAATAATAATATTAAATAAATAATTTCAGTACAAACATCCAACAAGTAATTATAAAATTGTAAAACTAAAAATAGTAATAAAATTAAAATAAAGTACAGTGTACCGGTGGTAAAACACACCTACACAAAATAGTATATCTTTAATTTGCTCTTAAAAGTGCCGACATTGATGCATGTGACACACACCTAGTATCGTCCTGTGCTGCTGTAGGCCATGTACGCCAGCGTCCTCCCCGGGGAACTGATGCGGGGCAGCATTGGGCAGATGATCCAGTTTCCATCATGGCTGGGGAAGAACTCATCACGCACGAAGCACGATCGACAGACGCAGGAGCTGACCTCTCATATGAGACTCCGGTGGGTGTCGGGGTCATGACCTCTAGTTCAGGGGTCAATTAAGAAATATTGATAATTTTTCAGTTTGTTCTTCCTGTGGTAAGGTTAGGACAAATGAACAAGAACAATCATAAGTTGTTGAAATGCTGTTTATTTTTATCCCATTGATGGACTTAGTTTACTTATTTTCTAACATTACAGAAACTGTGTAGTCGTCTTTTACAAATATTTATCAGTGTTCTTCTGAAATTAGTTTTATGCGTATTAACATACCAAGTATTCATAATCGATTGTTGTTGACGCGTGCAAATTAAGTTGATACAGATCGAACAGAAGTAACAGTGTTAATTTTGATTGAATGTATTTTGTTATTCTACTGCTTCCGTCTCTGTTACTTGCAAAATATGTTGAGTAACTCAAAATGGTGAACAAACTTTTGGTCTGTTTTACTGACACATGTCTTTGGCGTTGGTTTCAGAGTGTTAACAGACAAGAACGGGCTGAATCTGGACTATCTACCCCACTTGAGAAGGGCGCTGACAGAACCCCTCATCCGTGAATGTCAGGAGGGCGTTCCGAGGGTTGTGTCACTTCTTGGTGATTACGATTTAATGCGGGAAGATTTTGAGTCAATAATTGAAGTGACGCAATGGCCACACATGAAAGATCCAATGAAGGATCTCATTGAGTCTAAGGTGTGTTGATATCATAGGTTTGTAATACTGCCACTATACACAAAACATTTGGATTTTTCTTTCATTCTAAGAGCCCCTGAAAATGTAATCTTTTAATAATAATATTTAATATTTGTAAAGCGTAATGTCTTCTACGCTCAAAGCACTGTACAATAAAAATAAATGTACCGGGTATATTATAAAACGTTAAAAATAATGTTCAGATACAAAACGCTTTTTTTACTGTCTTGAGTTTCTGTAAATCCCACCAGATGTGGTACTTGTTCTGTACAAGTGACTGAGGTGCAGTGGGTAGAGCTTCCAACTCTCAAGACTAAGAGAACCCAGACTTGAATCCTGTGCTACTGTGTCAAACCTTGGTCAGGGTTTTTCACTCTACGTTGTTTGAGTTCAGTCAGCTGTATGAAGTAATACCTGGCTGTAGACATAGGTGGATATATAAGAACTTACCTTTGATACGACCTTGACCTTTCAGGTGAAGGCCGCCTTCACACGCACCTACAACAAGGAGATCCACCTGGCACCCTACGCCATCTCCACCGCGCCAAAGAAGGGGAAACGAAAGGGGGGTGGAGAGGGTGAATTAGGAGAGGAGGGTGAGGAGGAAGCTGTGGTCAGTGAGGAGAGTGACCAGGAGGACGTCTTGACCGATGGAATGATTAAGGTCAGTGAACCGTGTGACGTGTTGCCTAGCAACAGGATCTGTGAAGCTTACAAAATGGCTGCCACACATTTGAGTATGTCAGATAATTTGTTGTGAAGAAAATGAAATTCAGTCCCCAATTTTGTTTGTTGCTGAAAATAGCTATGTTGTGTGCAAGAGATCTGTGCGCAAGAAAGAATGATTTAGAAGACATTTCCTAGTAACAGGATGCACTTAGCAGTATGCAAGCATTGCTGGTAAGACAAAGTGTAAAGAAATATGGAAAACAAGTAAATATAAATTAGTTATTGCTTTACAATTCTATCAATAATGGCCTAAAAAGAACCTCAAGATTGTTGCGGTTTATTTATATTAATATGCATTCTTACACCATCTTAGAACTTACCTTTTACACAACCTTGACTGATAATTTCAGGTGAAGTTCTACCAGCTGATTGTGTAGGTGGAGGACTAGGTGCTAGTAGTGGTAATATGTTTAAAAATAAAATCTACATATACCTAAGAAGGGCAGTGTACATTTAGATAGATAGATTGGACTCTCGATAAGCCAAAGGGCTTCCTTGTCCACCTGCCATCTAGAGTTGATTCTCTAGGTGGCAATCTTGTTAAATAATCTTACGACACTAGAATATATAGTTATTACACTATAAGACCAGATGTGATGTGTGTTTTGTAAGCACGGTGCACTTCTAAAAAGGGAGTATTCATTTTACCCATATTTAAACACGACACTTCCCATTGTGCACATTACCATGTTTGTAAGGAGGATGTGTTCAATAAATGATGGTCAGCAATTTGGGGTGACGTTTAAGGTGCTGATTTTGAATCAAAATCTGAACAGTATAAACCTTGAATGACACGTGACATTTCTACCTCCAGCAAAAGAAGAAACCACGAAAGACGAGTCAAACGAAGGCTCCGGCTGACACGAAAAAGGGGAAAGGTACAGGGAAAGGCAAAGGGAAGAAATGATTGACCCAAACCCAGGGAGACATTCCCACGTTGTTGTGTGTGGGCTGGTCACATGTCTGCGCCTCTTTGAGGCCGGCATATTGAGTGTGTAAATCACATTAAGTTCAAGTACGAGTGGTACACTTGGGACATGTTTCAGCAAACGTGCCCTGAGATACGTTTTGCGGCAGCAGAATGTGTCGCATCAGTGGAATATGGAGGTAGCTTTTGTCACAAAGTAATTCGGGATTGTCTCGAAGTCGGTGCGCCAATGCAAGATGTTTTGTGTTTACATGAAAATGGATTGGTTCTTTGTATGACAAAGGACAGCTGTTCACCACAGAGTGATCACTAAACTGTTTGTGCGTGGCACAGTGCATGTGATCAGTAAATGTTTTGTATGTGTTCAAGTCATTTGTGTGCGAGTTTGCATAAATTACACAAGCATATATCCAGTGAAAAACACCCATGTATACATGCAGCTGATGCTGTCACCATTACCTGCCTTGCCGATGTAACATGTGGATGTACAATGGTTTCAGCCTCTGAGAGATTTCAACAGGATGATTTCGAATATCCACAGTGCAGTGTAAATCCACATAGTCAGTGATATCGTTCAAAGGTTTGATGCCTGTTGTTACCCCGAGTATTACATTGGTGCTAGGATATTACCCAGGTCTTGTTTTGACTGCCAGCCTCGCGTGACCACACATGGGGTGTTTTGTTTGTGTCGGCCAAGTGTGGACCCTTGTATTTGATGTGGTGTTCAATATGCTATATGTAGATGGTAATAAACTGATGGCAAAATTGTGGCGTTTTATACCATTACCTGTACACACTACACACAGCTAGTTGTACCGTAAGTCAGGATATTAAAATTTATTAAATGGTGCATTAATGAATAATTATTTATGTATGTTCATGCATGAAAAATATAAAAACCATTTCTGCAGATCAGACCAACAAGGAAATGGTATTTATAATTAATTATATGGAGAGGACAAAGCTCCCTCCTGAAACTTATGTTATTTAGTTAACATTAGTGTCTGCAAACGCCCCAATCTTGACCCCCCTTTCATAACGCCCCAATCTTGACCCCCCTTTCATGTGTCTCATACTTGATTCAGTTGTCCAACAGTTGACACTATTGAAAACTACAGTTTTCAATAGTCTCTATTTTAAAATCACAACAACATATTTATTCACTTTTATTATTCAAACCCACATTTACATCAATAGAAATATCGCTACACAAACCTAAATCTTAAGCTATGCACATTGTCATTTTAACAGTCTCGATTAATTTAAGACCGACATTCAAACACTACGTCATTCGATAATTTTGTTTTAAATTGTCGCTGAAGGTAAATTAAATCCAGTTTTCCCATTTGATTAAATTAATTCTACATTAACTTTTATAGGTGAATGTTATGAAATTAAGATGTTGACATGCGAATACATGAACAATAGTTATGTGACAACTTCTGTTCTTGGCAATACAACAATACAATGTCCATTGTAAATGGCGATCATCCATTTGAACTCGCTGTTATGTTTCATACTAACTTCATAGTAGAAAAAGGGAGTGACACATCAATAAGCTATCTCCCCCAAGTACATTATGAATCCAATGAAGCTGGTCAACAATAGCAATAATGATGAATTGATTACACCTGTAAAGTATGAATATACCCATCATCTAGGTCAGCCGTGGAATCTTCACGAGATTAGTCGAATTGTTTGATTACCATAATCTTCGATGACGATCAATAGTTGTTTCATCAAGAGGAAGATAGATATTAGAGAGTGGGTCCTGATATAACAACTTCAGAGTTTCGAATCTATCATCAAGTTGTTGTTGCCGAATATGTTCTTTGGGTCGAGGTATTGTTTAACTGCTCTCAACATGCCGAGGCCAGGCTCCGATATCGTTTGTCCTAACCACCGCTTACGAATCTTTCCAACTGCAAAGGACAAGAACAATGAGTTGTACTTATTGTGTGTAGAATAAATAGGTATTAAAATGACTACCACAAATGTTTCTGTGCCATTTCACAATTTGTTTCCGAATGAAATGAACTGAATAGCTTTTAATAATTTTTGTAACTTTGGCATTAATTTTGCAACATAACTTGTGACGAAACATCTTGTGACGAAACATCGGAGAAGCCAAAGAGAAGCATAGTCATCAAGTCATGTGACAATTACCATGTCACATGACTACCAAATGGTACACAATAAAGCTGACGAGGGCACCTCATGAGGGTACAGACAGGCAACTCAACAACCCTGTCACATTGTGTAACTGTTTCACAAAATAGGAAGTCGTCCTTGCTTCCCATCAGTGCTGCTAGCATAACTGCTACACAGGTAACGTTAACAGAACTACAACACTAGAGTAACACCGTGGTCCACTCACCTCCGTGGTGATGTGAAATGCTGCCTCCATTTGCTAGGATTTCTTCCCTTGCACACATCTGTAATGATATGACAATTATATAATAATTACAAATTATATAAATTAGTCGTAATAATATTCAGTTTTTAACATTTACTAAAATTCACTTCTCGTAAACAACATTTCTGTAAGTTATATCTTATAATACTGCCTTTATTTAGCCAATATCATTTAGCAGAGCATAGTGGGTCAGGTTTGAATTCTGTGCTGCGGTGTTAAAACCTGCGGCAAGTTTTTTCACTCTACATTGCTTCAGTTCACTCAGCTTCAGTTCACTCAGCTGTAATATGTGTATAAATGAGTACCTGGCTATAGACAGTGGTAGATACGTGTACGAGCAGCCTTTGCACATTAATTGTAGCATATGGCTGGATGCTTCCCAGAGAAGCCGAGATGGTGTCTGAGTGAACAGGTCTGTCAGGGAAGTAAAATCGCTTTGAACAGTCCTGAGGACTGGATACTGCGCTGTATAACCTGCCTTTTTTAAACATGTTGCCTAGCCACGTGTCCACTACCACCCACCTCGATGTCTTCATACAGCTTCACAGGGTTTCCCACGCCCCGGTAGTTGAAGCCAAAGTAGAAGTAGACACATGCCCCCGCGTCATACATCTGGGTCACCCTGGCAACACACAGTGACAGACACTTAACCGGTATTAACCACTGAAAAGGTTATTGTATCAGATACAACATGTTAGTACTACTGGACAGCCAATTTCATCAGCATATCATTTACACACGTAGTTATAAAATGTTAAATGTATGTTAAATTATAACTAATTATTATGCTTGTGCAATGGAAAATTAATCATCACAATTCGTCAAAATTTGGTCATAATTTTTCGAAGTGTGCTTTCAGTGTGTATAAAAATTATAACGACAATACAAACGTCATCCATGCAGACATCTTAACCCTGACGACAGGAGGAGAACAACAGAGACTTCACTGATTACATTCAGTCATTTTACTGACTATGATAACCTCTTTCAGTCATTTAACTGATAAAACTAGCCTCATTCAGTCGGTTCAGTGAACACACTAAGGACAGCTAATACAATATCACTGCAGTAATCAATTCGATATTCAATTTGTCATCAAAATTTCCAGGGATATTCGATTTGATTCAAATGAAACTCCAGCTTCATCCCATCCTGAGACAGGGTCTCATTAACAAACAACTGACGGCCTCACCTGAGACAGGGTCTCATTAACAAACAACTGACGGCCTCACCTGAGACAGGGCCTCATTAACAAACAACTGACGGCCTCACCTGAGACAGGGCCTCATTAACAAACAACTGACGGCCTCACCTGAGACAGGTTCTCACTAACAAACAATTGACAGCCTCACCTGAGACAGGGCCTCATTAACAAACAACTGACGGCCTCACCTGAGACAGGGTCTCATTAACAAACAACTGACCGCCTCACCTGAGACAAGGCGTCATTAACAAACAACTGACGGCCTCACCTGAGACAGGGCCTCATTAACAAACAACTGACAGCCTCACCTGAGACAGGGCGTCATTAACAAACAACTGACGGCCTCACCTGAGACAGGGCCTCATTAACAAACAACTGACGGCCTCACCTGAGACAGGGTCTCATTAACAAACAACTGACGGCCTCACCTGAGACAGGGCCTCATTAACAAACAACTGACGGCCTCACCTGAGACAGGGTCTCATTAACAAACAACTGACAGCCTCACCTGAGACAGGGCGTCATTAACAAACAACTGATGGCCTCACCTGAGACAGGGCCTCATTAACAAACAACTGACAGCCTCACCTGAGACAGGGCGTCATTAACAAACAACTGACGGCCTCACCTGAGACAGGGCCTCATTAACAAACAACTGACGGCCTCACCTGAGACAGGGTCTCACTAACAAAAAACTGACAGCCTCACCTGAGACAGGGTCTCACTAACAAACAACTGACGGCCTCACCTGAGACAGGGTCTCACTAACAAAAAACTGACAGCCTCACCTGAGACAGGGTCTCACTAACAAACAACTGACGGCCTCACCTGAGACAGGGCCTCATTAACAAACAACTGACGGCCTCACCTGAGACAGGGTCTCACTAACAAAAAACTGACAGCCTCACCTGAGACAGGGTCTCACTAACAAACAACTGACGGCCTCACCTGAGACAGGGTCTCACTAACAAAAAACTGACAGCCTCACCTGAGACAGGGTCTCACTAACAAACAACTGACGGCCTCACCTGAGACAGGGCCTAATTAACAAACAACTGACAGCCTCACCTGAGACAGGGTCTTATTAACAAACAACTGACGGCCTCACCTGAGACAGGGCCTCATTAACAAACAACTGACGGCCTCACCTGAGACAGGGTCTCATTAACAAACAACTGACGGCCTCACCTGAGACAGGGTCTCGTTAACAAACAACTCCCGGCCTCACCTGCAGGTGGCGTAGGGGGGGAACTGGACGCCCCGCTCCTTGCACTCTCTGATCAGGCGGTCCTTGACATTGCGACACAGGTCAAGAACCCTGGAACAGACGAAACACAAGTCAGTAGACCTCTCTACTGAAGACACCCTAGGGAACCTCACTAATAAGGTCAACCTAGAGGGAATCTCACTATTAATTTCACCCTAGGGAACTTCACTATTAAGGTCACCCATGGGACTGGGCAAAAGCAGCCTGAATAGCAAGGTGACTGTAATAGTGAGACTAATGTCCAGTAGAACTCATGGAAACAATTAGGGACTGGCTGTGAGGGACCTTAATTGAGGATGTGTAACTGAGGTGTGTGTCATGTGAAGTTGTCACTAATGATACCAACAAAACACTCACATCCGTGTAAAGCAAAATCTTATGTTAAACAACAAAAATAACATAGTACACCTGTGTATATTATTGTATGAAAAAACACTTACACTCTCAACTGCAGCACAGGATCAAATATAACTGGGGTAGTTATGAATTCCTGCACCGAGTTTTGTTTGAACAGCGTGCAACTGTATGTTTTCAATACAAATACGTGACAGAGTGTTTTAGCAACAGCCTAGCACTGCAAGGATACGACAGCAAGACATCAATTGCATTGTGTCAACATTCTCACACTGCAAGAAATGCAGCAATAAAATCAAGAAATGGCTTACAACAAAATGGAGGACCACTGTATTTGCAAGAACTTGTACTTCTAAAGTTTACCAAATGTGCACACAGACCTGTCCCAAGGCACAGATGTCTCAAAGGATTCAGCCACAATGTAGTAATCAAAGCCAATGTCCTAAAAACAGTAGAAACAAGCATGTTATAAAAACATAAACAAATTCAGCTGAATTTCTTTAAGAGTAATATGTCATTACTAGCCGAGTTACAGAGATGTTTGTGGGGAAAAAGCAGTCACCTGCACTAAAACTTATGAAAACTGTGATTTCCTGAGGTCCTATCCTTAATGCTGAATTGCTCGGCTTTGCACAGGAGATGAAGAAATTATCCAGTTAAAACCGTGTCTGTGCTAATGATATCTGTAAGTTAAATCTTAGGGAGCATTTCCACAATCTTATTCACTGGAGTGTGACCAAAATACAAACTTATTTTTCAATAATCTTGGCATCTATTCCGAAAAGTAACACCATTTCCGTGTGTCCCCGAAATATATTGCCCACTTGCTCAGTCACACAAGAGGTAACACAATGCTAACATGGCGGAGGCCACGTTGATGAACGGATGCATTTTGCGATTTTGAAATGTAATAACATGCATATGAACAAATGTAGATAACATATAGATAACATGTTCACTGACCCTTATGTATGCTATGACGTAGGTGAGCATATAGCCGCGGAGACCGTTCTCCTCCCCGCCAGGTATGCCACTGAAACACACTTTTACTTGTACAGCCATCCACCTTTTGGACAGGAATAGTCCATTTTTGATGGGTAGGTCATATATACGTGGCTGGTCAGATAGTACTTCGAGTAGTCGAAAAAGCTTATTTTAATCTATAATTATGTTGTAAATGGTGTATTGAAAAATGAAAATGAGTGTTCCATTTGTGTATGTGGTGGATTATTGTGTATGTGTTGGATTACTGTATATGTGATGGATTATTGTGCATTACTGGATATAGACACATCTTTGTGAAATCCTCAACCACCAACCATAATTTCAGAAAGTTAATTACATTGTGCGTTGCAAAATAAAACCTGCCTGTTTCAAGAAGTAAGCCACCTGGTGGCACCTACCCAAACTGCGCTGCGATCTCGTAGACTCTCTTCTCCTGGTTGGCCACTTCCTAAAAATACATCGACCAATTTTGATCTTATGACTTATTAAATTAGAAATCATTAGAAAAATCTGTTGTGATACAACGTTGTTTTGTACGACCCTTACAAACTTGCATTTTATGAATGAATAATTGAAATAATTTTAATTTATTATTTAATTATATAATGATTATGTTACAATTTTACCCGTCCAAAACAGATTTGTCCAAATGATGGTTAGACAAAATTATTTACATAATTATCTGTATATTTTAGAAACTTTGTCGTGTATCTTAATTACTTAGTTTAATCTTTTTATTTTAATATAAAATCATAGTTAGCATTATATACATTTTTATTTAAGCTTTTGCTATAACTCCATATTTGCACTTTAGAAATGTTAGTTATTATAATAATAATGATTGTTTAACTCGCCTCCTTCGTGCCCTCAAACAGTAGGGTTGCCACGGAGATGTTCTGCAGGTCAAAGCCCTTGATGCGAGTGATGTAGAGCTTCTTGAAACCCTCAACAAATGACGCGAGCACCGACTTGACCTCTGGGTTGAGGGCGTGACCTGTGACACAGCCAGGGTCAAAACAGAATGCACAAGAAGCTGTTGAAACTCTCATCTCATCTAAACAGTTCATTCTGTTGTGTTCAAATACAAGTCGGTATACTGGTTTTAAAATTACACAAATCTACAATCTACGTGCAAATGTAAATATTTAAGAGACATTTGGGTCGGAAATTATCATTTTTAAACTCACCCATGTTGCCTTCTTGTTTATTTATCTGAATAACCACTTGACAGATTGACTTGATATTTGTTACACTGTATCATGATAGTATGCCCATTGTAGCCATCAAGCTAGGTTTTGGAAATAATTCCTGTTTTGTTTATAAGATGACTTGTGAGCATAAAATAAAGATGAAAAGTATATATCAAGTTTTTGTAAAAATTATGTTTTTTTGAAAATACAAAAGTAGCTTTATGGTTACACTTGTTGTTATATGGAGTAATAACACACCACATTTGAGTGATCTAGGTCTAGTAGTTACCAAGATATTTCAAAGCACATATTCAATCCAATATGGCTGCCATACCGTGGGAAAATCCCCTGGGAAAAACTGAAAAAAAATCCCTGTCTTGTTCTTTGGTGCACATTCAAACTGTGACAGTCTAAGCTCTGTAGGATAAGTATTAGTGAAATATAAAATACTGTGTCTAGACCCAAGCCAAGTGTCTCCTTAAAATATTGACGTATATGTAATCAGTTCTCACAAAATTTGCTGGATATTTCGACCGCATCCTGCTGTCTTCTCCCATATATGGACATTAGAGGTCATGTGACATACTCGTAACCAGTCTGCCTGGGATATTATGGGATGTAGTCAAAATAACAGTCACAGTTTTGAGATGTACCGGTAATTACGTACACTATTAATAATGGAGAAAGAGGCGTACATACCAAACTGAAACTGTTCGTTGTCCATGAGTCTGATTGAGGCTGGAGCAGAACGCTGAAAGCAGAGACAACACACATGTCACCAACAACTACAGTGATGGTGTCGACCAAAAGTGCAGTAATTATGTGGCTTGATACTGTTTGTTTTTGTGTGGCAGTTTCTCCCTTCCACTCTCAGGGAATCTAGACTGGCAAGTTTTGTAGTGCATCAAATGACTGGTGTTAAATGTGAACAAATCAGTTGTCTCTTGCAAGATTTATCGAGATCTGTGCTGGCGAGACAGCGGGTAAACTGTGAAACAGATGGCTGAAATAGAGACAGAGGAGTGAGCAAGGAGACAGCTGCAGCCACAGGACGGCCAACACGGGCAGAGACAACACTGCAAATGTTTATGGGACATGTTATAACGAGAAACATGGCTAAAATGGTCGATAAAATATTATATTATGGATTAGTCTATCCACTCGTCCATATTTTGCTACCTATATACCTGTAACATAAATGTACATGTACAGATGTGGGTTGACTGACCTGCCTTGAGATCTCACGCAAACAGTCGACCCCCTTCTCAAAGTTTGGGAACACCACCGAGCCGTACTTCTGGCACTCTGGGAGGGGGCGAATCTTCATAATCACCTCAGTCACCACACCCAGGGTGCCTGACAACAAATCTCTACGTTGTGTGTATTCTGTCCAGCCTACTGTCTCAGTAGAACATGTGAAAGCAAGTTCCACAGAAGTTATGTTTAGAAATGTATACCATGCAATCTCACCTTTCAGGATGCAATTTACTTTCTTTGAAAAACAATCCAAAAAAACAATAAAATATATACACATTTCCAAATATACAGATAAAAAAAAATCAAAACCTACCAAAGACATTTCAACAAATCTTGTGTCCTGTTTAAGTTGTGATTTGTGGAATATGCTAGAAAAAGGTCCAAAACGAAATGTCATAATTTTACACAACTGTGTCTTAATTAGCAGATTTTTTATTTACTGCTATAATCAAAACTGTCCAAAATTATGCATAATATAATTACTGTTTGTGTCTAAAATTATACAGTCACCATTTACAGTGTGCATGCAGACACATATACTGTATATGACAAGCAACTGAAAACATATAGCACAGAAAAACTACTGTTTGTAGATTTTTATATGAAAAAATTGAAAAAATGAAATTTGATATGTCAAAGTATGTATGAACCATACATACTTTGACATATCAAATTTCATGGGTTTCAATGACCTGACAATATAAATTTCCACGACACACAAAACTTCTCATTTATCATGAAAACTATCACTACAATGTGCCCAACTAAGTATTATATATATATATATATATATATATATATATATATATATGTGTGTGTGTAAAATTATAACATCATAACTGAACAAACGAATATGTCAGTAAATACAACTAATTGAAACATAAAATATTCAATAAAATATTTTTTCTAGCGACATGTTTCCACGGCTTTCCATGAGCTCTACAATAATTCCATGAATTTTCACACCCGAGATCGTCATTATAAAATTCCACGAGTTTCCAGGTTTTCAAGGTCTGCGTGAACCCTGACTATAGGGTGACCAAACACAACATATCCAAACTGACAGCACTAAACAAGAAGTCGACGGCTAACCTTCTGAGCCAAGGATGAACTGTTGTATGTCAGGCCCAGCCGAGATTCGTGGCACTTGACAGTTGCGAGAGATGACACCGCGGGGCGTGACCACCTTCACATGCACCACCTAAAGCAAGACAATGTTTACTCACAACACGTACATATATTTCAAACAAACTTCTTTAATACTTCAACAGAGCCTGCAGGTTTTTCACTTCTTTGAGGCATGAAATGTTTTAAGTAGTTTCATCATGTGTAACAATTGCACTAAGTTGTGTGTTGATATAAATCAAACACTAACTGTCAAGTGTGTCAAGCTATCTATTGACCCTTGTCAACTGTAGAGTTACAACAGTCAGCAGAGTGTGACAACTGACAGACAGAGATATGACAGTCCACTTGGCGAAAGGTACAGCCAACATGAGCTAGTAGGTGTGTCCAGTCTCCACATTTCTCCACTAGGTGGCACACCAAACAGGCCTACTACTTACGACCCACATTTTACATAAATCTTTCTACGTAACAAAACAGTGTTTTGTGAAATACATCGCCAACTGATAAATTGGAGTCCAAGGAAGCAAATAAAAACACAAACAGAAGAGACACAAAGTTCCAGCGAATTAATATCTCCCTGTCTGACATTCCATCTGTTGAGTTACATGTTGTGGTATACAAGTTGTCTTTTGTTGATCAATCGTTGTCGTCTCTCTAACTCTCTTACCAAGTCTTCTATGTTGCCGTATATATTTTTCTTCATGCCAGACGCCCTTGTTGCCACCCAGCCACCGACCGAACTGAACTCTATCGAGTCCGGTTCATGACCTGTGCAGTACCCTTTCTCTGCAAGCTGAAAATGTTCAACATTTAGCTTAATTTCCAAATGGAATCATTAAATCACAGAACATTTTAAGAAGACTAGCGGCTAAACACATATTATTGTGTGAAATTTTCAGAGTTTGAATTTCCACCTAAGAGGAAGGCTGGGAATTTATTTTCAATTTGTTTCCCAAGGGGATTTTCCCACGGTATTGCAACCATCTTGGATTGAATATGTGCACTGAAATATCTCAGTAACTACTTGACTTGGATCACTCAAATTTGGTGTGTTATTACCACCTAGCTCCTTTTTTAATTAAAAAAAAACTTTTTTATGATTTTTTACCAAAACGTAATATATATTTTAGTCATTTTATAAACAAAACAGGAATTATTTCCAAAAAGTAGCTATCAAGATACAGCGTACCAAATTTCAAGCGGTTATTCAGATAATATTTCATAACCTTGTAACTTATTACCCACAATGCCATGGGAAGTCACTGTTACTTCGTGGTCTGCCACGAGACAAGACGCCATCTACTCACCCTCCTCTCCAGGTCCTGGCCCACAATGCCACACTCAAAGCACCCTGTCAAATTCTTCTCATCTATCCATAAAATCTTTGTCTGTAAAATATGGAAATATTGCATGTTTTCATTCCATGTAAAATCACCACCAGCAGATTCACTCATTATGATCTGATCTTGTCAGTATTTTACAAGGTAATCTCAACATGATAAAATAATAAATCTAACAGCATTTTAGATCAAATTGGTCTGTGATCATAGGCATTGTTTTATTCACATAATATATTACTGACATGATAATTCTGACAACATTTCAAGTCCACTAACAGGTAACAACTCTGACATTTTCTCAGAACATTTAACATCTCTATCAATTGCTGTGGCCCACAAGTCCATACAAATAAATACAATGGTTGCAGCTTCTCTGAAATGAAAAAGCATTTACAAAGTTTATCATCACCATTATTATATTCCACTTTAACATAATTTCTTTCCCGCAACACAGAAACAAGAGTATGTTAAAATGGAATATAAAAATGGTTTTATTTATATACTAAAATACAAAGTAAAATATTGTTTGGCAGTTAAGTTTGGGATTTAAGAATGACTACAACACATGTAATAAAATGGATGACTAACAGCCGTAAAATATCAACAGGGATAAGCGTAACCAGCAGTGGAGATTAAGATGTTTCCATAATGTTTTTTTATACCTACCATCTGTGAAGTGTCCAAGGATACTATCATCCGCTTCTCATTTTCGGGACATTCCAGAGCCCCTGATACGCTGGTGCCACCTAGCGGTGAAACGTGACTTGTGACATGGAAATACGAATTATTATACGTATTCTAATGTAGCAGTGCCTATGATCTATACAACATATGCCAGTCGGTCATGAATATCAAACCAACAATAAACTGTTTGTGCAGACAGCAGAATGTTGTTGCTTTTATTTTTTTGATGAAAACATCATTATATACAAACAGGTATTATGTATTATTTTTAGTATGATTTACTTACTTTGGAGCATTTTTGTCAAAGCGAGTACGACATTTCGACCCGTCGTCTACGGGCCTTGATCTCGTACTGGTGTCATGTGTGTTGTCTCAGATTTCGGCGGGATGATTTGATTGTAGATGAGGCAACACACAGGACACCAGTATGTGATCAAGGCCCGTAGACGACGGGTCGAAACGGGGGCATGTAACCCAAACCCCCCTGGGGGCATGTAACCCAGACCCCCCTGGGGGCATGTAACCCAGACCCCCCTGGGTGCATGTAACCCAGACCCCCCTGGGGGCATGTAACCCAGACCCCCCTGGGTGCATGTAACCCAGACCCCCCTGGGGGCATGTAACCCAGACCCCCCTGGGGGCATGTAACCCAGACCCCCCTGGGGGCATGTAACCCAGACCCCCCTGGGTGCATGTAACCCAGACCCCCCTGGGTGCATGTAACCCAGACCCCCCTGGGTGCATGTAACCCAGACCCCCCTGGGGGCATGTAACCCAGACCCCCCAGGGTGCATGTAACCCAGACCCCCCTGGGTGCATGTAACCCAGACCCCCCTGGGTGCATGTAACCCAGACCCCCCTGGGCTGTAGGTGACTTACCACCAAATGGGATGATGACAACGTTGTGCTTGCTGCACAGTTCAACCACTGTCTGCACTTGCTTGTGACTGACTGCAACAACATGGACAACAACATCAGTGTCATCCTTTGACAGTACAGACGTTGTCGTTTCTTGGTTAATCATATTTACATTTCAAGAAACTTGTTCGCTCTTATTTTGTTCATCTCTCAACCTTCTTCGGCTACACCATGTGACATGACTGTGAATTCAGTCCACTGAAGAATTGTTTTTGAAAAGAAAATATGTACTTTTTAATGGCACATCGGGTCTCTGCAAAGTGCATATGGAGTGAAATTAAGTAGCTTTTCATGCAAATGATGTCAGTCATCTGGCACACGCAGAATGAGGAACATCATGCAATGTTCAGCTACAAAACAGTAATTTGTACTTGCCTGGCCACACCACAAGGTCTGGGATTCGCTTGAACTTTCCCTCGCGCAATATAAACACTTCATGCAAAGTGTGTCCTGAAAATATAACAAAAATATGCTCAGTCTGAACATAAAAACGTTGTAATTCTTCCACGTTTGTTTTCCTGCTGTCAATACATTAATGTTATCTACAAATATGCTGCTTGATGGGCACAGAATTGCATAGTTATTGATTTATTTATATTTGAAGTTTAACATTGCAAATGCTTAATCCTGCAATACAACTGCAGCTGGGTGATCAGAGATTAGCCATTAAACAGTCCTCAGAGTAGATTATTATCTTTACAGTGACATCAAAACTAAACAATTCCACAACGTCAGCTTCAGGTACTGTTTGAACCATTTTCACTTTGAAGATCCATATAAAAAAACTTAACATTTTGATTATTTTATCTATATTCATTAACTATATAACGTTTGGCCACACATTTCTAACTGGATGTAATAACATGATTATATTCTCATGATTATATCAATTATGCTAATATTATCAATCCACATTGTTAGAGGGGCTTTTTGTAAACAAAATTATATCATAGATAAATTTGAGCAAAGGTAAATATTTGTAAAAAAAAAGCTCTTACAAATAACTACTAATTGTGTACACCATGGAAGTTAACTATCGGCCAACTTGGGTCAATGACAGACGAGTGCTTTAAATAGTAACTGAACTATCCTTAGATAGTTTCACACGATGACGATGTAAGACTGAATTGAAAGAGTTAGGTGCCTACCATGAGCCCTGAAGAGTCTGTCCTGGGGGTCGTCTGTGAAGGAGATGCCAGTGCGCTGCATGTCCTCCAGGAAGCCTTCGTGGACCACGGGTGCCACAATGTCTGCTGCCGTCAACTCCGGCTGAAACAACATGACAGACGTTCCATTCAAAGGCATACACACATACAGGGCATTCCGTTTCAGATGAACAAATGGGTTCCACCACAACACCTCAGAACTGGCTGATTTTTATATGTCAAAATATACATCAAAACTAGCTTATCCTGAAAATATGAGCTTGATCTGATGATTTGGTGAAGATCTAACATTTTGTAACTTTTATTAGATTTATCGCAATGAACTAAAATACAATTTTCGGGGGCTCATGCACATGTGACTATTCAACATAGAGCCTTGAAATGTGGTACATACATTAATTTACATATGGAGAATCCAAATCTGCCATAATTTTAATTGTCATGTGAATACAAGAGGAGCTGCTTTACCTTCAAGAACATTATACCCAACAATGACTTATGTTTATTTTCAGTTCCCATGGAGGTCTACTTGCTATTCCACTTAATAAAACAACTGATGTTTACATGTTGAGCCTGTGCCATCTCCACAGAGGAGTGACCCAGTGTGTTGTCGGCTGTGACTTACTTGTGCTGGTTGTTGATGCTCGAGGCTAATGCCGACTGTGTTGATCATCCAGTCTCTCAGTGCTGGCATCACAGTGTTGCTCAACCGATACCTAACATTCAATCAAGGATCAATCTGTCAAGTCTAAGAATTACCCATCCAGTGTTTAATGACGAGATTAACGACAAACCATGGAAAGCAAGTCATTAGATGCATAAATAACTAATGAAAAGTATCAGATGTGCGTCCAAACCCCCGAGAACCTATTTGCAAATTTATACGTGATTTTGTATTTTCACATGATGTATGTGCACCTCGTTTTAAATCGATTAGATTATGCACTATCGTTTCAAATTTCAAAAGACATTTTTGCCCGTTAAAAAAACATTAAAAATGGAAATTTGTCTTCAGTTACACATACAATGCCAGGAATAAGATAAGACTGGTGATCCAGATAATATATTATAGTTGATAAGACACATTAAAATGATAAAAATTATTTCATTTACCGCTCGCCCGTGAACTCAACATGGCCATTCTTGTTGACAACAAATTTTGAGTCGCGATAACCCCAACCATTCCACTTGAGTAGCTCCTGACTGCAACATGACAGAGAGTAACTGTTTAGTCATCAACAATGGGGTGCAGTTCAGGGTAATCATGAATAATTATCCTTTAGGCAGCATGACTAAATACTGCCTTATTAAATCAAACTACCGGGTACTCATCAAAAATATCCACTACTTATTGTATGACTGTTTCTGGATAATTATAACCAATAAGGTTATAACATTTTGTGTGTGGAAAATATAATGTTATCAGTACATGCAAAAAATGCCTTTTCCAGCTAGGACTGGGTGTATGGTATAAATGATTAGAATACAGACAAATCCTATCTTTAACCCTAGAGGTGACCAGGGTTGAAAATTGGCCCAATGGCACTTGCCTCTGTTGTAACAGTTTTCTTTTTCATCACAAGTAAATGACACGTGAACGTTTGGTATCACTGGATAGCTGACAGATTTTTCTAGATCGTGACAGATTCTTCACAATGATACAGTCGCGTTTACAAAGTACATGATGTTAATGGCGCCCATATTTGAGAGATTTACTGATCTGGTGAATGAATTTACGCATCCATTCATAAAGTCTACACCCCCACACATACAGTATTAAAAGAAAGCTCTGTGAGTGGCCAATCTGCCAAAAATAAGTCACATGCTGATTCAGCCAATCAGAACTGTGGTTTCAAATGTAGCATCATCATCCCAGCAAAACCAAAGTTGCAGACAAAATGGAACAGTAAACAAAAGTCGATCTGCTTCAAAACTTTAGTTTGGCTTACCTCAATTTTCTGCGTTTATATATATTTTTTAATGCTTGAGGGTATTCATAAACAAGGTTATTATATTAGATTGACTTTGGGGTGTTTTGGTGTGAAAATTCAACAAATTAGCATCGCAACATTTCTCCAGCCGAGTGTGTGGGTTTCAATGATAATGAGCGCGACTGCAATCGGCCAGCTTGAAGCAGCATATTTTGTTTGTTGAAAACAATCATAAAAATAATAGTTCTCAACAGATTTTTTTGTTTGGCAGGTAATACATGATGCTACATTTTGGCAAAGTGTATTCATCCATGCCATCATTATCTGACAGCAGGATGAAATTTTTTTTTCTTCAATTTCAGATAGATATATCCTCTTGATTTTAGTATGTTTAGATATTATCATTTTATTAAATAATATTTTAAAGCATTCCTTTAGCATTCATATTTTGATGACTAATATTAGTGAAGTTATGATTTTTATTGGAACACTGCTACAGAGGATTTTTCTTGGTCACCTCTATGGCTACGTATACTGTATAACTGAAACAATTACATTGAACATGACATTCCCATCACAATTACACTTAATATTCTCACCAACGATCACGCACAAATTATGTTGTCACGTCAACACTTAACAAATTTATTCATGTCTGGGAAAACTCAGATAAAAAACTTCCAGACCACGGATCCATTTTGAATACATGTGGGAAATTCTAAGATATTAACCATCAAAAAGTAACATAATTAATTAACAGTGGACGTGTGCATGTCAAGATTTAACAAGATAGCCACCTAGAAAATCAACTCTAGATGGCATGTGGACTACGAATCCCTTTGGCTTATCGAGAGTCCAACCTATCTATATGTACCCCACCCTTCTTAGGTATATATGTTGTTTTTATTTTAAATATATATTAACACTATTAGCACCTACACAATCAGCTTGTAAGGAATTATGGTTGCATAAATTCTTTGTAATTACTTTTCATGAAATATTATAATTATTATACTTGAAGTCATAATTAACAGTATAGTCTAGCTAGAAGCATAGCTTGGTTAAACCAGTTATAACCGGTTGTCTGAGTTCGCTAAGTATAGTTTTGGGATGAGTGGGAGCGTGACCACTGAGTTGGCCGTAGGTAGGAGACACCAGCTCCTTGTTAGTTAGTGAGAGGTACACTAGCCAGGCACATAGCTAGAGAGCGAAATAGCGCGTATTTAAGGAGACAGAGAAGAGAGAGAGGAGAGGGAGAACACGCACCATGTAACTTTACGTCTGGTGCCCACGGAGCCAGGCCAGTTAGACAATTGTTGTTCTGTATTATGCTGTCTGTATTAAAGTTCTTGAAACGAACTCTTGGAAAAGTCTTCTGCAAATGATTGAGTAACTAGAATCTCTCTCCGTGAGTATCTGACTTCAAATCAGAGATGGAGTAATCGTACTCGTGTACTCGTACTCGAGTACGAGTACTTTTGGAGTACTCGTACTCGAGTATGAAGCAAAGTAATCGTACTCGTACTCGAGTATATTACCAAAGTAATCGTACTCACGATTACTTCTCACGATTACATTTTTTTCATATGAACAGTTGCAAGCAAATATATTTGACAGATAAAATGACAATATTAGAAGTAATCTTATAAATGTAATATTAATTGAGCTATTAATTTTCTATTACTGTTAAGCATTTCAGTTAAATAAATATTCAGTCACATTTCCCTAATTAAAACCTTCTCTCCCCAGAGAAGCCACATCTCCTGACCCTCCTGCTTAGTGTAGTACTGGTAGTATAAAGTTATATTGCCACAGTCCCTAGGAAGCCCTGCAGTAGATAAGCATCCCCTAACATCTTGCTTTGTAATTTTAGATTCCACCCCACCTGTACTGTTTGCTCTGTCAGTATGGTGTGAATGACTGGTCATGGTTCCTAGGTATCCAGAATCCTGACTGGGTCTGGGCAGTTAGCTGCTAAATCCCTGTCTATTGAGTTTAATTAAGTGCAAACTGTAAACCTGCCTACAGAGGTAAAGGCCAAAATATGTTGTCTGTTATGTTAAGCCAGGAGGTCTGTAATAACATGCCTATGTTGTCTTCAGAAGAGACACTACTAATCACTGGTAGGATCTTGTGAGGAAGTGTGACAGTTCACCTTCAAATTCAGCCAGGAAACCAGAATAGCTAGAACAAAGGGTCAGGTGCTAACCATCATCTGGCTCTGAGCAAACAAAAGTTGTGGTCAGTGCAGGGCCATGGGGGACATCTGCTGTTAAGTGTCTTCATCAGTAGTTTGCACTGTTGGGTGAAGTTGCAGTGATGGTAATCAGTTTGGCAGGCATTATATGTGACAGTGAAAACAAAATGTTGATACTGACAATGTATTTGAAAAAGTATATGAATTCAAATACAAATAGTTTACAAAAGTATTTAAATACTATCAAATACGAATGTATTTGAACCCATGTCTTATATACTACATATTTGAATTGGATACTCTTTTAAATATGACCCCCTGGAGTTTAAATGTTGTTGTTGTAATATATTTGATCATGTGTTTTTGACATTTAAAATAAACAGAGGACATTTTAAATTCTTAAATGCATCATATTTGTATTTGATTCAGAAACCATACCAACCCGCCCAAAAAATCATCTGATTATTAATAATAATAACACCTGGATAGTGGATAGGAGTAATCAGTTAGAACACTAGATAGTGACACAGCAACAGAACAAGAATGACACCTAGGGATTCTGTGAAAGATCGTCTTTATGTTAGAAACAGGATATTCAATAAAGTAATCGTGAAAGTAATCATGATTACATTCTAATGTAATCGTACTCGAGTACATTGTAAAGTAATCGTACTCGTACTCGAGTACATTTGTTTTCTGAGTACTCGTACTTGTACTCGTACTCATGCATGTTCAAAGTAATCGTACTCGTACTCGAGTACATTTGTATTGTACTCACTCCATCTCTGCTTCAAATAGACAGTGACACTATGGCTGAACTGAATAGGTCATGGCTAACTGTCTAGGAGGTCAGTACGGAGGGGGAATATTGCGTTACGTGCCCAAGATGAGAACACTGAGTCTACGACTATAATATACCAGAAGATTGAGGCAGATGCGAAGATGGGAAATTAGTAGACCGGCCAATTCTTACAAGCTGATAATCAAATGTCAAAGGGAGTGCGCAAACAATGCAGCACTAGTCTAGAAACATAATTGTGCACAGGCACAAGTTTCAACAGGCCAGTCTAAAATTAATTTAATATTAGCTATAAAAGCAGCTAGTGAACATCTACAACATAAAACGTTGCTGAGATGTGAATGCAATTTGTTCACTGGGTACGCCTACACCCACGAGTTCGATGAGGCGATACCACGTGACAGGTCAAAGGTCGTCACCGACGTTGTGTACGGTGTAATCGGTATGCACGGCACAACCACCGGTAATTGTTATCGTCGCAAAGTCACCTAAATGAATACCAACGCTGGCTACAGTTTGGAATGAAGAAGGAACATGCTCCGACAAACTGAAATGGTGCATGCACATCTGATTCACATGTTTAATCTCGAACGAATGTATGTCTTGGCTGCCTGTCAGTCAGTCACTGCGAGTCTGTCGGCTGTCGCGTTACCTGGCCGAAACGTGTGTCACCAAACTAGTCTAAATTTAAACACGTACCGTCGTTTCGGTATGGACGATGGCTTTTGCTCAACAGTCAGTTTATACGACTTGTCAGCTCTGCATTCTTCTAAATTAATACTTTTAACTGCAGCATCTGAAGTACTATTTGAGACTAAATGCCGCTTGCCTTCCGGCACCGGCTCGTTTTCATCGGCCATGTTGATGAGGTTGTATTTAAGATCGCTACGCGTCGCTAGTGAGCGTACCACTGAATTGCCCAGGCTCCGTCAGGTGGCAGAACATTTAAGTCCCCATGTCTTGTATCTGGAGCATAGATCTAACTCTGTGATCTGGAGTCACACTACATTTGCATTTTCCATAGGCTACCATTATAACGTTTCCTCAATTTCCTACTAATCTTGAGGAGATCTGGTATTAACAATTTCACAGCATAGTTACCCTCCATAGACAGAGGTTCAGTGAAAATTCATGAACTGTTAATACCTCAGGCTCCCACAAACCTCTTTCAAACCTTACACCCAGGGGCGTCGATCCGGGGGGGGGGGGACCAATTTATATACACATATATGTATGTATAATATATATATATATATATATATATATATATATATATATATATATTACATGTCATATAATATATATTATAATATGTCATATATATAGGTTTATGCATATATATATATATATATATATATATATATATATATATATATACATATACATATATATATATATTTGACATGTATTATATATATAAATATATATATATATATTTGACATGTATTATATATATAATATATATATATATATATATATATATATATATATATATATATATATATATATATATATATATATATATATATATATATATATATGACCTGAAATACACAAAAGGTATTTTCTTAAATATAAAATAATAATTCATTGTTGGTCTGGTGCTTATTCTAAACTAAAAAAGCCTTTATGTTATGCTATTTATAATACTTGTGTTGGCACATATATTTGAAGAGGGGTCATGGCCCACCCCAATCACTGAATATTTGGGGTAGATTTTGGACCCAACACTGCTTGCCTGATTCATAGAGTGACAAGGTGCAGAGCTTACATGGGTGTCTGTGTAGGACTTCCCAATTCCACCTTTTGGCAAAGAAATTTGTCATCACTAAAATGAGACCAAATTACACAAAGTGCATCAATCTGGTAGTTCCGCCGTAGGCAATATACATATCCACAAGGGCGACCAGGCTGCAATCAAAGGGGTGACAGGGCAAACTAATTAATAATCTATTATGTGTTTGATGGTTAATGCCTATTAATATATCAACACAAGGGTGCAAAATGACGGAACCCGCCATAATGAATATTTACTGTACTAAGATCAAGTTGCGGGCTGCGTCCCACCAAGTAATTTATCTAGTGATTTTCCACTAGATAGTCGTAAGTTTAGTTCTTATTATTAATTTTACTACTAGACCGATGTAGGGTTTTTAAGAGAGGGGTGTGATCAGTCTCGCTATATATGCCTATACATTTGTTTTATGAACTGAAAAAGTATGAGGACATTTCCTATGCTGACCCCCTTAGGCCGCGGGGTGGTCAGCGTCCCCCTCGCCCCCCACTGATCGACGCCCATGGTGTGACTGTGTAGAACTTCCCAATCCAACATTATGGCAAAGAAATTTTTCATCACTCATATGGGAATAAGTTGCACAAAGTGCAGGAATCCGTCGCTTCTGCCGTGGGCGATAAGCATCAAGCAGGCGAGGGGTGAAAGTGCAACACAAATTTCATCATTTCAAATGTGCTTGATGGCTTGATAAAATGGCCTATTAATAATATCAACACAAGGTTGCAAACTGATAGAGCCCGGCAGCGGCTTACATTTTTTCCGGTAGTTATAAACTTTCCGATTGGCCGTTCTGCGTATGCGCGACAAATTTAAGATCATCAATGTGCAGCGAAATAACAAAGCATTTTCGCATAAATGCCACGGGATGTTCGATAACTCTCCTGTGACGACTCCTGTGAAGAGGTGTTTAAAATTTCGTTCAATACATTAAAATATTACGTTTGTTTAAATAACTATCACGGATTATGGCGCATTAACAGCAAACATGCCTCAAAACTTGTTTGCCTCGTGCTAATTTGCGAAAAATAACTTTGCTAAACTTCATATCGCGAGTTTATTGTCTAGCTAGTCCTATGTAGCGGCTTTTAAGAGAGAGGCGTGTTGAGTTAAGCTATATGCCTCGCATATATTTGAACAAAAAAGTGGGGGGGGGACAATTCCGATGCTGTCCCCCACCCTGAACAGTGGGGGGACGCTTCCCCCCCGTCCCCCACCGATCGACGCCCGTGCTTACACCCCTCCATTTCTGCTTGAACCACCCACGGATTGTCCCTGATTACATCCGTGATTACATCACCAAACAAAATGACAGCTGTATTAATACGCAGAAATGCACCGACTGACAGCTGTCACAATTTGACAGCTCTGGTGTCACACTGCACAAAACATCATTTCTACTCACTCCATACTACATATGTGCTCACAGAAATTCAGACAACCTGCAAAATGCTGTTTTTGAAGGGTACTCTTTGGTCGCACGGGTAATGACGGACGGACACCTTATCGTGGTCTTACATCATCTTCTTTGCTTATGCTCCACTGTGTACCACATCAGGCGCCTCTATACTACATCGTTTATAAGAAGGTAAATAAGAAACAGTAGAAGCCTAAATTCTTATATTATTGCTAATGACTAATTTCGACTACTTTGGGAAGATTCTAGCCACGTTGCAATTACAGCGCAAAAAATATTCGTACACGCATGTCCACCACTGTCTATAGCCAGGTATTCATTCTTTCAGATGAGTAAACCATAGCAATGTAGAGTGCGCGAACTTACCCAAGGCTCGATAGCATAGGATTCGAAGTCGAAACCTCTTAATTGAGAGTCCTAATTAAGCCCTTCTCTCTGTCCACCCACCCCTTCCGCCGTGTGTGTGTGTGTGTGTGTGTGTGTGCGTGCGTGCGTGCGTGCGTGCGTGCGTGCGTGCGTGTGTGTGTGAACTTACATAATTTATAATTTTTCGTTTTATTATATAAAACGTACGATTATGCATACATTAATCGCTATTAGACACACACAGCCACTCAAACACACACGCACACGCACACGCACACGCACACGCACACGCACACGCACACGCACACGCACACGCACACGCACACGCACACGCACACGCACACGCACACGCACACGCACACGCACACGCACACGCACACGCACACGCACACGCACACGCACACGCACACGCACACGCACACGCACACGCACACGCACACGCACACGCACACGCACACGCACACGCACACGCACACGCACACGCACACGCACACGCACACGCACACGCACACGCACACGCACACGCACACGCACACGCACACGCACACGCACACGCACACGCACACGCACACGCACACGCACACGCACACGCACACGCACACGCACACGCACACGCACACGCACACGCACACGCACACGCACACGCACACGCACACGCACACGCACGCACGCACACACACACACACACATACTCAAACACTTAAACACACACATACGCTCGCAAACCTAACGAGTTTTTATTGAAGATAACGAAACAGAAAACGTTTTGGATATTGTTATAGACGATGTTCTGGTTTAATAATCATCACTAAAAACTCATGCTTGTAGGAAGCAATTGTACTCGTTTTGTATTTTCAAAACCACAATTAGCAATCTTGTCCGAAAAAATAATCGTGTACTAGTAACTATGTATTGCTGTCTGATCGTGCTTATTCAATTCCTAACACCATAAAATACAACTGTGACTGATTGCAATTAAAGTTGGTTTTCAACATTAGCTAACACATGTGTAACCACATGGGCAACAATGAAACCTAACTTAGGCATCGAGACTACAAATTCACTTCATGTGTAAATTAAACAGACACTGCACAATGTCATCCATTCTATGATAAATGACTCCTACTTGCAAAGTAACACTTTTAGGAAACTGCGAGACAGTTGCATAGTTCACATGAATGTTTATACAGGTGTATATTAAATGAATGTTTAGGTTTAACCGTGCACATCCTACAAGACATTTGAGTCAAGCATCAGCATGATGAGAACAACATCTCTCTGCTTGCCAGTATCAACAATACAGCACAACCATTAACTAACCCATATCTCATCTCATGGCCAGTTGAACACAGTGCACTAAAATACAACTATTTGCATATTATATACGTACAAGCGTGTTCATGTTTCATGTTCATATCTGGGCTGTGACACAAGTCATTTACAACTACACTCCTCATACAAATATCTCTGACAACAGAATCGTTGGTGAGAGGTGTATTTGTACCTTGAATACGTCTTGCTTAAAGAGAGGGTGCCAGCTCCTCTGCCTAGAATTGGCCAAGCAGTAATTTGTAACGGGAAGCTTACAAATTAAATTACTGCTTGGCCAATTCTAGAACATAGGAAAGTTAAACATCAAAGGTTATTATGGTTACCCGAGGCTAAGCCCACTCTGGTGGGGTTAGATGACAGCAGATGGCACATGAAGAGCTGGCACACTCGATGACGGCACACTCGATGACGGCACACTCGATGACGGCACACTCGATGACGGCACACTCGATGACGGGCCCGACAAGAATCTCGTTGATATTTGATGAGCTACTACAGCGAGAGATCGAGAGAGGTGGTTGTTGGTCATCGTTTCTATAGCAACGGTATACTGACCTCACTTGTGAGGATCCCAGACCCAGCTATTATATCACCAGTAGGTCTAGTTATGTTGTCGGGAACACACTCCCAACGTTGTATTTGCCAATCGTGACGTCACGTTCCGCTGACCGATGCACATTCCGCTGATCCCTGGATCAGCGTTTACCGACAATCCGCGACTTGATGACGTCATTACTTCATTTTGAGTGGCCGCGCCCTTCCCGCTTAAAGGTGTGCCACCAATAAACCCTAATTAAAAACAACTGGGACTAGCTGCGTTTACGTTATAACAGATGACACAAAAACCTAGTGAAGGTTATATGACAATCCCAACAGTTTGCGATTGCCTGGCGCTCACCAGTTGTGAGCGCGCGGCTGATTGTAGGGTAACCTGGGGCAAAACGGTCCCTGGGGGTAATACGGCCCCCCGTCTTATCTGCCAAACGAGTGAACATAAACTAAAGTTGAATAGTGGAACATGATACTGCTACCTAGCGAATACTCTTAGCGACTGCAAGGCTAAACGCTACCAAAAGTAAGTTCACAAACCTTTTGTAAAGGTTTGCATACCCTGTGATCTAATAATCACTCTTCGGTCAAATCGATCCTAACATGTTCACCGTGTGATGATAAGGCAGCGACTGGTACTAATGCACTCGCATCTGTACACGTTTTCAATGACTTTCATCGAAATTGGAGCGATATTAAAAGATTACATGTGAAGGTGAAAAAGACAGCACTGGTGTGTATGGAGTAAGACGGCCCTGTTAGAACGGGGCAAAACGGTCCCGGGAGCCGTCTTGTCCCGCCATGCAGTACGAATATGGTATGTAAACGCAATATAGCTGTGATGTATTTATAGCATACACAATATTTGAAATAAAAAGTGAAAGAAAGTCGACGAAAGCATCGATGAAGAGGAATGGACTTGTTTTGGTGTGCGGAGAACCATTCAGTTGCAGTCGGCCACGATATGTCTGGGTTCAATTCCAAGAATGCAAGAATTTGGCTCACAGTGAGTGCACACCAGGGCTCCCGTATTTCGTGTGTCCAAACCGCGAGTCAGAGTGTGATTAGATAGTAGAGTGTCTGCATGCCATTCGTTAATATAATATGTTAATGATTTTTTTCCCCATTGGAGGCCATATTTTTGTCGATTATAAAGAAACTGTAGGAGAAATGTTATGTTATGCTCATCGCATTTCGCCAAAATCACATACCTCTAGCTCTTTTTAAATGCAAGCATGCGCGTCAATGTTGATCAAATTTACCACGTATTTCTGCATCCGCAGGGTCGTAAATAAAAAGGTTAAACATTGCTATGGTAATTAAAGACTACCTAACATGCGTCATTACATTGCAGATACATCGTAGCAATTAATATACTGGTGTGTCTGCTTTATTGTACTCATTTCACTTCATAATGGCTATTCAAAATGGCCTAGGCCTAACACTTTCACAAGAGTCAGACCAAGAAGTCTTAATCTCTTCTGACCCCTCGTCGTAGTCGGTGAATGGGGTGCAACCATGTCACGGTGCCCGACACATTTCTCGCATCTAGGAGAAACTTGGCAGGAAATCAAAGAATAGCTAGTAAGGTCGTCGGACGGACGACACCTGCAATTCGCTACTGGCATCACTTGGCTCAATACTATTTCCAAACATATTTTGGTGACAGTTACTTATTTATTCCAATATGTGATTAAATAAACTTATTATGGGCAAGGGGAAATTACAGACGATCGAGGGAGCACACTTGTCCCTGTCGTCGCGTGTCTACACTGCTCTGCCGATGTGATGCTCTGTTGGGGTGAAGTAATTCCGCTGTGACATGTCGCAAATAATCAGCGGGCCTTGTCGCCAGCCAGCTATGACGGATATAGCCACACTCTCGATCTGTTTCTCGTCCGACACATATGGCTGCTTAGAAGTGTTCGTGATTGTCATTGTAACAACTGGCTGCGGGAAACAATGGGCTTCACTATCACCGACATACTGAACTGGTCCTATGTGGCGTCTTCGACGTCAACAATCTGAACCTACCTGAACGCACTAACTATGCATACATTTTCGTAAATGATCTATTTAAAGGCTATTTTGGGTAAAATAGCGCAGTTGTAATAACATGTGTGCACAAATTATATATATATATATATATATATATATATATATATATATATATATATATATATATATATATATATATATATATATATATATATATATATATATATTACGCATGGTTATATCAGCGTTCGGCGTGTTTGTAAACACGATCCGTTTGAATGAGTGTGGTGTGAATAGATGCGGCCGGCCGAAACAAGAGACAACTTGCTGCGCCGATCGAATCGACATCGGTCGCTGGCGCTCCAGTACATGTTGCGTAATTTTGTACCGGGCGACGGTCATGGGGCGTGGCAGAGAGTGGCTGTCCACGCACGTGTGACTGTCTGTCGAACGATCATGGGATGTGCCGATTTAATGTTGCGGGGAGCAAGTCAAACTCGAAAGAAGCGCATTTAACATGTTCTAAGCTGATACAGTTCTAAGCAATGGTTTAATTTGAAAGAAATGAGATTACTAATAACATTGAAAGTTTTCGAAAAGGCATCGATTGACGGCTTGTCTCTCCGACTAGATTACCCGGACGTGAACCAGCACCATGACATTTAAGGTGGGTATAGGCGGTGCAGAACTACATACTCTTTAAGGTATATACCTAGCCAATACACTGCTAAGAAGGTACACTTGGCTATATGCTCTTTAATTAATTGCAGAACTTGTTTGACAGATAGAGATTATATTTTAGTTCTAATATCTACAATGTTAAGACCTCCGTCAGCAAATGTGTTTAATAGTGATTCTCTTTTCAAAGCCACGGGTTTACTGTTCCAAGGAAATGGATATGCCATTGTTTTCAATTTGTCAACCTTTTTTTAATTGTTTGGTAGTGAGGTAAGACTCCCTGTGTACCAAATGGAGCGGCACAGCACAGATTGCATGGTGATACTTTATAAGTGGACACATTTTTCTGAGGAAATGATACTGCGCTATATAAAAAATTACCTTTACCTTTTGTTAACTGAACACCCACGCCAACGTCTGAGCCACACCCTAAAGGTTTTCCGTTTTTGAGATTGGCGAACTGTTAACCCCACATATCGCTCCACCCATGTAGGCAAAACTGTCTCTTTGCTTAAG
Source organism: Oasisia sp. SBJ-2009 (assembly GCA_964017155.1). NCBI lineage: Eukaryota > Metazoa > Annelida > Polychaeta > Sabellida > Siboglinidae > Oasisia > Oasisia sp. SBJ-2009. The sequence goes on from OZ024855.1 coordinate 3,195,012, forward strand.
CTACTTCCCATCCAAGAGCCACATTCATGTCGAGCAGATAAACTACCCAGAGGTAAATGACGTAACCGCCGATAGTAAAAGAATACAGAATCACGTGCCGTTATCCGGCGGATAGCGTTACATCCGGGTAGGAAGGCTTAATCGGGCGACGTGAATACGGCTCCTGGTTTATTTACAGCTCTTTCCTTCTATATCCCACTCACATTACCTCCGTCTTAACCAAGCGTACTCTCAATCCATGTTTGCTGAAAATATCTTTCCACTCAATCAACTGTTATTGGAGATTTGCTTCCCCATCCTCTACCACAGCCAGGCCACCTGCGTACAATAGTTTTTGGACTACGACTTTTATACAAATCTTTCTGCTTATCAATTCCACAACAGCGATAAACAACAATGGGCTCAAGGCGCTCCCCTGTGTCAGACCAACATTTACTTTGGACTCTCCTGACACTCCCGGTCCACACAGCTCCCTGATCTTCATGTCCCCTCCACCAATCTTCCACCAATATGACCCCCCCCCGGGACATCTATCCACATCAGTGTTCCCATTGTCATTTCTCTTGGGATTGTGGCATAGGCCTTTTCCAGGTCTATGAATCTAATTGCCATATCCTCGTGTCCTTCCAGTTTCTTCTCAACTAGCTACCTCAGGGCAAAAATCCCATCCGTTGTTCCTCTTCCTTTTCTAATCTCCAGCTGTTCTTCAACGATTCCCCTTACACTACTGCTCTTATTCTGCCATCCACGATTCTTTCCAGAAACTTCAACACATGCCTTAGCAACGTAGTGCTTCTATTTTTCGTGGGCCATGCACATCTCCGTTTCGTTTCTATATTCAGACTATCAGCCCCAGTATGCATTCCTCTATGAACTTCCCCTCTCTCTTGCAGGTGTTCAGCAATTTGTTTTGTCGATCATATTCCAACTCGCTCAGCCACCGCCAGCATCTCTACTCGCACTTCATCAATGCCTGTTTATCTTTCCGACTAGGCCTACACGATAAGCAGTAAGAATGGCTTAGGCTGTGACAAGTTTCATAAAGCTTGCAATACCTCCCACCACTGTAAACCATTTACTGGGAAGCATGTCCCTTGGGAAGATGTAATTTTTTTTATTTTCAACCACAACAGTTATGAATTACACATCACAGTATTGGTGGAAAGGGATATGTTTCAACATACACACTCATACACGCTAGCACACACGCACACACGCACGCACGCACACACACACGCACGCACCCACGCACGCACGCACACACGAACGCACGCACGCACGCACGCATGCACGCACGCACGCACACATACATACACACACACACACACACACACACACACACACACACAGAATACCACTGTGATTGTTATTTAAATTTATTTTCAACCACAACAGTTATGAATTACACATCACAGTATTGGTGGAAAGGGATATGTTTCAACACACACACGCATACACGCACGCACGCACGCACGCACGCACGCACACACAGACACACAGAATACCATTGTGATTATTATTTAAACCGTTCCTTTTTTGCATTTTAGCAAATAGATGAAAGAAATATCTAATAATAAATGAGTGGCGTTGCAATCCCTTATCGTTCTCATGCGCAATGTGTCAGAGTGAACAAGTTGGTTGTTTGTCTCTCTTTGTCTGCCCCTCTGCCCCTCTGCCCCTCTGCCCCTCTGCCCCTCTGCCCCTCTGCCCCTCTGCCCCTCTGCCTCTCCCTCACTTTCTTTAATCTCTACTATTTCCCTTATCACTTTCCCTCTACACCCCTCTTCCTCCATATTTTCATCCACCAATCCTTTTCACAACTCTCATCGTTCTAATTAAGCCGCAATTCAGTACGGTCATGGGTATTTGCACATTCGACAAGAAGAATGAAACTACTTGTGTAAGGCAACCGGGTTTTGTCCGTCGGTAATACCTGACATGTTTCATTATCAATTAGCACAGACAATGCAAAGCTTCACTGCCGTGGACATTCTTAGCCTGACGTGCGGCCTCCGACAATGGTATGTTCTTGGTCCAGAGCAAGAACGCACACATTGACAACGTATGATTAGTAACCTCTGTCGCGTTGCACCTGAGAGTTGCTACAAACAAATGACTTAAGCGTTCGATCGAAAGCATGGATTCGTCGAAGTGCAGTTGTATTCGAAATGCAATTCTTCAGGTTTTCAGTACAAGACCAACTTTGACGTGTTTATGGGTGGTTCGTGTTTGGTCGGGTGCAGCGTATTATATGGTATTTAGCAAACGATACACATTTGACGCTTTGACAGTTGTTCTCGAATGAGCTGCACATGTTGCAGTTTGGGAGTCGTCAAACATTGGGATATACAACCAGACGCCAAAAAAGAGAACGACGACTGCTACAGACAATTGTTTTAAGGTAGGTAGACTATGTGTGTAATGTTGTTATTGTATTTAGAACGGCAATATGCAACTGTGGGTAGAACATCACATATATTGCCATGTGGTACAGTGTCGACATTCTATATAGCTAACTTGCATAGTCAAACCAGCACGCATACTTAAGACTAAATGTTTTATCATGATGCATAAATGTTAGCGTCACTCTACTGTGAATATAATTACGCAGATAACCCCTTTCTCGTTAATCAAAGCATTACTTGGGAAAATATTTGATATGTAATGAATAGATGCACTTGCTGATTTGCGTCGATATAAATCGTAGGTAAGCATTTGATTTATTAATTATATAAAATAACAAATAACTAATAGGTTTTAATCCACCTCGGTTTATTATCTTAAATTATGAATTCTCATATACCAATGCGAGTTATATTATTCACTGTAGGATGTACTGTATTATGAATCTGCGTTTAAAAATAATGCCTTATTTGATTTTATGAAGGAGAAAACGTCGGCAATGTGTGCGCCATATTGTTGCCCAACTTCCGCTACAGAACCATGAATCTGCATAAGTCAACATTAATAATTATATTTATGCATGATAACATGTTTGATGTATCATATGATATAGTATGCCATATAAGCCAAGTTATGAAGTAATGCTGCAACATAAATAACGTCAGATGTATCAGCTTACGTGTCTTACAAATTGACACCACAAGTTCACCAGCTAAGGCTCGACATGGGTTTATAAGCAAACAAAATGGCTACCTCCATTGCAACTGAGTGTTCCGACCGCACGTGGCGGAAGGGGTTACCAGTGACGCTCATCCTATGGAGGTCACAACCGATCTGGCGAATCGGGGTTTGGGCCAGGTAATTTCCCTCCCATAGGAACACTTCCGGCGGAAGTCGGTCAGTTGTGAGGGAGTAAGGATTGTGACCAACCGTGCCAGGGAACGTTATGAGGAGCAACCGATGAGGTATCTCTGGCCGAACTAGTTACATTAGATTGTACTACAGGCTATGTACACAGTGTCTCCCACTTCCTCATTCCCTCTTTTTTCTTTTTCAACGTTTTTCTTTAAAACAGTAAATGTGTGACATTGTTATTTTTAAGGTATTAAGAAAAATATTAATTAAATAAAATTCAAGGCTTTTAATGTTTAACTCTAAAACACATTTTGTTTTGTTTTAATCGTACACAACATCTCAACTTCACGATAAGGTTTAGTTAATTTGTTGCACGTACGTAAATAGTAAATAGATAAAATACAATAATTGTTACTATTTACATATACTACCACATCTTTAATCGTCACTAAATAAATAAATCGAACTATAATATATTAATAATAATACATTCAATGTATGAATAAATAATTGCGATCATTCAATGTTAAGATACTTGTTAAAATTTGGTTACGTTTATTTATACATGTATATGTTATCTAGTATAACCTGTGGTTATAATCTTTTCAATGAGATATTCATTAATGTAAAATTAATATTTATTTACTTTCATACGTGTACACAACACGTGACAAAGTACCTGCATTGATCAGTAAAACAACTAACACTATGACACATAACGAAAATATCGAAGATATCTTATACCTACATATTTTTATTTTCATCATAAAAGAAGAAGAATTTGTTTTTATTTGACCATTATTTCAAAACAATATTAAAAAAATACTTAGAACAATGCAAACATAAAAATACTGTTTTAACACTAAAGCCCTGTCAAGTGTTTCTCTAAATCATGTTGTTCACTTGCATAGTTTAGGGTAATGTCGGTTCAGTGTTCTGTGTGGCAGGTTCATACCCTGCTGGTGTTCCTTATGCAAACACTACATGTTGTGTGCACACACATTGATTCCATTTAATAAGTTTAGCTGGTTTTATGGTATTTTAGAAATGCAATGAACTACTTGTATACATAAGCAGGAATATCAATTGTTTCTTTGTAAATGTTGTGTATCTTGATTCCCAAACAAAGAGCGATTAATATCCAACTCACACAAGTACAACATAAGACCTACATGTGGGCTGTAGAAGAAGGCAGATAACATGTTTCTCGCTGGCAGCATCATATGGCCAGCGTCAGAGTTCTGCCAGGTTATCAAGTTACACAACAATCATAACTCTTGTAAAGGTTAGCGTAGAATATGTTGAGGACTGCAGTAGCCATATCAAAGTATGGTAGTTACAAGAAGTCAAGGATGTAAGTAAAAAGCCCATATCCCAGTGGTGGACCATGTGCTGAAGAAACCTCATGTTTCAGACTGCTGCTATAAGAAAAATGGAGACTTCAATCCGACATATCATGATTGGCTGGGGGGAGAGAGAGACAGAGAGATAGAGAGAGAGACAGAGAGAGACAGAGAGAGAGAGAGAGAGAGAGAGAGAGAGAGGGGTGGTGTCCACAACAGGAGAGAGTAAAGTGGGTGAGAGTGGCTGATGACAGTGAGAGAGACAGACAGACAGACAGCGAGAGACAGCGAGAGACAGCGAGAGACAGCGAGAGACAGAGACATACAAAAAGAGAGAGAGAGAAAGAGAGAGAGAGAAAGAGAGAGAGAGACAGAGAGAGAGAAACAGAGAGAGAGAGAGAGAAAGAGAGAAAGAGAGAAAGAGAGAGAGAGAGAGCGAGAGACAGAGAGAGAGAGACAGAGAGAGAATGAAAGATCGAAAGAAAGACAGGATAGTGTACATATCTGAATAGTGACAGTGAACGTGACTGAAGAGAGAGGGGAGAGAGATGAAGAGTGAGAGAGCCAGATAGTGAGGTAGAGAGATAGATACCGGTAGGGAATGAATGTTGGTGAAGAGAAAGAGTTGAAGAATGTACCTGAAAAGAAATAGATGGTGAACACATCTAAAGTGAAAGATGTTGTGAACGTGACAGTGATTTCACAGATTAAGAATATGGATTGTATTAACTTGGCTTAAACCATCTGCTGACAAATGAGTGAACCCGTTCATATGCTAAAAACTGTTAGTATGTATCGTTTTCTCAGTGTGTATGTACACTGCTTTGTGCTACTCAGGCTTTATAATAGTGTGGCACTGTTGTATGCATTAATTAATTTTTTTTGTATCTATAAAGTACTTAACTTACCATTTATGAAATGTTTTGACAATTATGTTCCATTCAATTTCTTTCTTCCAAGGGAATGGAAATATTTGTGTAAATAGCAATCAACATTCACAGTGAAGCTTAGAGAACAAATATAAAACTACATGGTAATATGTTACTGTTGATCTAATTTCTTAGTTACTCTATGTTACATATAAATAACAAATATCAATATAAATGAAACCATGATCATGCATTCTTAAATCCCCTCCACCTTTATATGTAACTCACCTGTGTATAATTCTAACTTCACTACACCCGCCAACTCTTCTCGCTGTTCAGATATGCATTTATTTATGGGATCTAGACTGCCTTGGGAATGAATGTAATATAGCAACAGGATGTCATGTTTATGAAATAGTCGTTTTTATGGGTTCAACACACGTTAATGTTGTACTTTTACACACAAACCTATATTACTACAGTCACTACTCAACCGCTGGGACACACTGCACACAGATGGTAAATAGTTTGTAATAGGTACATTAGGTGTTACATGGTTATAACAGCATTCTAAGTACAGTGAAATGTGTGCACATCCATGGTATGAAGCAGCCACCACACATATGTTTTTACACATGTCAAAAGTTCAAAAGAGAAGAAGGGAGAGAGAGGGAGTGAGAGACAATCCCTGAAAGCAGATAACCAGCA